>VZTT01036489.1:0-16848 GCA_013400855.1 Buphagus erythrorhynchus | reverse complement strand
TGAGAGCCTAATCCTTGTCACAAGGTCAAGCTTTTACAAAGCAATTATTAAGGATCTCCATAGTATCAACATACAGGCACACACACGTACTCAAAGCCTTTTAACCTCGGGGATTCTGGACTTGTTTTACCTCCACAGCAGCCATTTATTCACTCATTATATAAAACATGATGAAGATAATTCATATCCCTGGCTACAGTCCAATTTTTCTATTGGGCTCTCCAGAACTGTTGAGAATTGCAGTGGGAGTTTTGGTGGTGCTGTGGCTGCAGAGTTTGGCCCATGAATTAGGGGATTAGTCACTCTGCAGAGGCCAGCAGGACGTTCTTCACTTTTGAAAGCAATGTGCAGCTCTGAAGGAGTCAACATTTTTGGTGCTGATCCTTCAGAAAAAGCAGCACTAACAGAGCCAGTGATTATCTTTCATGGTGGGTGTTGGACCCCATTGTGGATTTCATGACACGTTATCCAGAGGACTTCATCACCAATATGAACAGTCAAATGACCAAACTGCACACACATTACAAGACTGCAAAAATATTTTTGCACTTGAGCCAACTGCCAGCACTTCATTTTGTGCTGAAGTTTAATTAAGTAAACAAATGCAGTCTGTTAACTTTTCCTGGCAGGAGAGAGGATTTGAGGCCAAACCCCACAATGCCAAGTCTGGACAACTAAACTCAAATCTGAGGAATGTTCTTGAACACATGTGTGAAACTACTTGGGACGTAATGTGCTTCTGGCTGGGAGCAGCAGGATGCCCTGCTGGGACAGGTCTTGCCTCCCAAGACTACTTTCAGTAGTCCAAAATTAATTACTGAACAGTCCCACATTTGGGAGCATTCAGGACACCTTCTATCCCCAGATTCCTAAACCTTGAGCACTCTTTCTTCAGATGCTTACTGCAGTCTAAATATCAAGAGGTAAAAACATCCCAGTGACATATCTAATAATCCAGGAGCCAAATAAATTCAATTTAAACCACAAGATTATGGATACAAATAGCCTTACCTGAGCTATGGAAGCCTGAGGGTTTCCTATCAGGTTTTTAAAGGTGCGCCTGGACACCCATTTCAGCTGGTGGAGGAAGGAATTGGCATATGTGATTTGCCGGAAAAGTCCTTTGGTTTTCTTTTTATTTCCTGGAGAAATGCTCTCTAAATGTGCTTTTGTTTCTCTGTAGTAGGCAGAGTTGGAGTATTTTTCTGCTAATTGCTCAGCCAAGTTTTTATCGTATTCAGAACGTTCTTCAGTGCTTTCTGCTGGAAAGATTAAAAAAACCAGAAGAATTGAGATGCTCAGTACTTCCAGTGATTCACTGCACTCAGTCCCGTAGCAGACAGTTCAAAAGAGTCAGAATAGATCACACCAAACCTCTGAGTTTGTGTGTACCTGTCCCACAGGCAGCAGCCTCTCAGCTCTCTGACCAGGCAAAACCTTGTCTGCCCAGGGACCTGCAACCTGGCAGCAACATGGCTTTTAATCAAAAAGTGATTTTTACAACCCCTTTGCCCCCAGAGGTTTCTGTAAGTGATCTGTTTCACAGGTCTGATGACATAATCCTGGACTTTCCAGACTTTTAGGTCGAGGTAATCCTGCATGTGTCTACTTTGGTCATAAATAAATTTCAGCTGGACCACCTTTTTTTCTTAACTATAGTACAGTGTGAGCTTTTCCAATGACAGATATGATGTGTGTTGCCAGCTATAATATTTGCCAGACCCTGATCAGAGCATTTTTGTTAAATTATGGCTGCTCCTTTGGAAAAGGTATAGTGAAACTATATGAGCTTGGACACTCAGTGTATTCATTACTTCATTTGCCTTTTCACTCCTGTGAAAAGAGAGTAAGCTATTAATGAGTGGCAGCAGAAAAGTATGAGAAAGCATGCTCCAAAAAATAGGTGAGAGCTGATTTGTTAGTTTGGGGATAATTTCTGCCTTAGCACAACTCCAGGGAAATATCAGGTGAGCAGTGGTACCCTATCTCTACCCCTCCCACCCTGCTCAGAGGAAGGAAAACAGTAATTTCCTAACAGAAAAACTGTTCCATTAGATAAAATAGTCAAGTGATAACTACATCAAATTATGTCCTTAACAGAAACAATTGTTTATCATCTCTGCTTCTGCAGGATTTCAGCTGGTTTGCCTTGAAGAAAGAAAGAAGCTCTTTCTGAGTGCTGGGAGTTAGCAAAACAGTTTCTTAAATTCCCATTCCCACACATTAGGATAGCTTGGCTCAGCTCTGGGTTTCATACCTGTGTTACTTTCATCAGCCTTGTTCATTGCCACGGCAGTGGAGTCTCCATTGATGACATCCAAGAAAAAGTCGGCGGGGTTGTTGTAGGGCTCGCACTGGTAGCCTGTGGTGACAGTGACACTGTGGTGACAGGGTTATGAGCCCTGGGTGGCCAAGGGTTGTGCTTGGCTGTCAGGAGCACAGCCACACATGCTGCCCATGGAGCAGCCTGCACCAAAGGCATGGCAGCCTTTGGAAAGTCCATGTTTTCCCAAGGAATGAGTGGCACTGCCAGGCAGCACCGTCAGCAAAAGTGAGGTGACAGCTGGCAGCATGCTCTCCCCAGCCCTACCCCTAATTAAGGAGCTTTCTCTAATTAAGGTGCACCCAGGAACAGCTCACCCAAATCCACATGCGGGTCAAGAGGAGAAACACCCAGAGAAACGCTCAGCTAAAACACGGGGCTTGCTTGGACACACCATGTCCAATCCTGGCCCAGAGCTGGCATTTCACTGGAGCTGGTGCAAACCAAAGGCTGGCCCTGCTGGAAGCTGTGCTCACCTATGGACTGGAAGTAGTCAATGGCATGCTGGGCTGGCCCGTGGTACAGCACCCTCCCTGCAGCCAGCAGCGTCAGGCTGTCAAACAGTCGGAATATGGCGTACCGAGGCTGGTGGATGGAGAAGATGATGGTCCTTCCTTGTTTTGACATCCTGCATGTGAAGAATGACAGAGATGTCAGCTTTGCAAGTTGGTTCAGTGTTTAGATAAGAGCATTTGAAAGTTCAGGTAAGTCTTGATGAAGTCTGATTAACTTGGTATGCCAGAGAAGGGAGAAGAAAGGAAAAAAGGAAAAGAAAAAGAAAATATTCAGGACATATTTACAGTGTCTGTGTGAGAAAAGAATTCTCTCTTTGGAGACAGAGAATTCATGTAGCTTTTTCCTACCCCATTCACATCCTTGGCTCACTGGTAAATAATTGCATGTCTGAATTCCCCGTTTGCTCATTCAAACTGTAATTTGAGTCAAACACAACTGAAGTACAGCAGAGTGGAGTGCTGACAATGGGAAGCTGTTTCCAAGGCCATCACCTTTTCAGCAGCAGTAGGACAGCATTAGCAGTGCTGGCATCAAGTCCCGTGGTTGGCTCATCCAAAAACAAGATGGCAGGATCTGTGATGAGCTCCATCCCTATATTGGTCCTTTTCCGTTCTCCTCCTGACACCCCACGAGTGAACTGGGTACCAACCTGATAAAAAACAAGAAACTTTTCTTGTTTGGCCCAAAGAGAAATCCTTGAGCAAACAGCATCCAACCCACACGGCAGTATTTGAGGAGAGGTGTAAGGAATTCTGGCCCTACTCTCAGAAACAGATTTAAATGTTATTGCACACACTGCCTTGTTCTTAATATTAATATTACTTGAGGTCTTGTCTTCTTCTCCAACCACTGGCTCTCCCTTTCACCTTTCCCTTTCCTTTTCCCTGCAATGTAATACCATATGGCAGCATCAGCACAATCTGTACCAGTCTCCACACAGAAGTGTCACTAATTATTTTATTACCAAAACAGCCTGTTGAAATTTACCTTTTTTTTTTTTTAATCTGCCATGATGAGCCATTTGGTTAATTACTAAACCACTTACTATGGTTTAAGTACCATATTTACAGGCCTTACCTTGGAATCTGCCACTTTGCTCAAACCCAGTTCCTTGATAACCTGGTTCACTCGTTCATTTTTTTCCTTTTCCTTCACTGACTTTGGCAAGCGAAGTGCTGCTGAGAACTTCAGATTTTCTCTTACAGTCAAGGTTCCCATCACCACATCATCCTTCATTAAAAAAAAAAAAAAAGGGTAGATACTTGGTGGTTGCTCAGCAGTTTCCATTTATTCTTCTGAGAACTATATCTACCTATATTTTATGCTGTCCTTGCATGCAGAGGGACAGTAGCAGCAGCCAGAACATGCAGTGAGGTGCATCTTCAATGCCTGTGTCAGAGCAGAGTGTGGATTTCATGCACATAATTATATTTGCTTTAATTCATGAAACAATGCCATATAGGAACGGCCTCCATCATGCATGATATCAAAATGTATAAACAGCAAAGTATTAACAACAGTCCCTTATGTATTCTTACCTTACTCAGTTTTTTGGAGGTGTTGAGGGAGAGGCTGAAGGGCTGCAGGGACCTAAGGAGCAGCTACAGCTCAGGTCATTACCACAGTGTGTTTGCAGCCTCAGCCCACCACAGGTGAGAGCAGGGAGAGAAGAGAGAAGGTAAAGAGAGGTTGGGTCCATGTGGGTCAGGGTGAAGGTGTTCCCAGCTTGTTTCGGCAAAGGAGGAAGGAGGGGAGGTTTTTAGACACCATCTGCTTGTCTTGCAAAGGGAACCTGTCAGTTGTGGTTTGAGAGACCACCTTTCTGTAACACGCTGACTGTAATTTCCAGGAGTTTTCCTAGATTCGTGGATCAAGGCAAGGTATTTGCAACACAGCAGCAACTTCTTGCAATAGAATCCACAGTGATAAAAACTACTTACCTGTACTACGTACCCAGAGGTACATTTAAAGTTGGCAGGCTGAGGAGCTCCATTGATCAAAATGTCACCAGAGAGCCCATGGGGATCCTTCCTTGCAGCCAGAATGTCCAGCAGCCTGAAGGAAAAGTTGGTTACTTTTTCAGATGAACAAGCAGGAGGCAAAGCTCTCTGAACCACGAACCCAGCTCCTGGAACAAACAGCTACATAAAAGCAGATCACATTAAACGTTTGCAATCTAGAAAACCCCCAGCAACTTTCAAGGACTGACTTTCTTTTGCCCTGGTTTCCTAAGGAAATTATATCTGTGCAGGTCCATGTCCATTTATTCAATAATTCGAGTTTAACCTCACAGAATGGTATGTAAGGAGCGACTGTCAGCAAAGTGTGGACTAAAACTGAATTTCACCTTTCTCACATAAACTGATTGTTTTTTTGAGTTCAAGTATTTCTCAGAAAGCAGTGAGACTTGCTCAGACCTAAATAAAAACTCCATCATTCTCTGAAAGAGAAGTCCTTTACTGCTAAATGTGTACAGTTTCATTTTCCCCTTGGTGTAATTTCTGTGGAGGGCACTTACGAAGATTTACCACTGCCAGTGGGTCCCAAAATTGCATTCAGCCCTGGTTTCATGATGCCACTGTAAGACAGAACAGGTGAGTTTTACAAAATAGTTAGGGTGGGGTTATTTCTTTCCCTGTTTCAACTGGTAGGCCAGTGTAACTTATCATTACTACTTTCTGCCTCCCATTAATTTTGGAATTAATCTAAAGGTATTATTCTATCAATAGAGAGAATAGTAGTCCCTGTAGGCAGAATAAACTAGGGATTTTTCTGTACTTAAAATGCAGTTGGTAATTCCTCTGTATCTGACATCAAAGCCCCATGGAACTCAAAAGCCAGATGGAAAATGTCACAAATCACCCATGGGAGTCAGCTGAGGTTCCACCAACACCTGGCTTTTGAGGAAAGCAACAAAGCCTTTAAGAGCTCATGTTTAACAGGTGTGGAAATTCCCTGGGCAAAGAGCAGGATAGACAGAGCGACACAAAAGGGTGAATATTTATGACAGAAATTGGAGTTAGGGAGCTGAAAGTCATGGGTGACTTGGAATGGCATATTGCATGAGCCCTTGCCACGTAGTTTAACTACTGAACTGTAAATGGGCAAGTTTTATTCACTGATCATTGAACAAAGGCCATAATGACATGACTGCTTTACTGCAGTAGTGCTCACTGTTGGGGAAAAAAACACAAAACAACTCAACAAAACAATGCCAAAACCCCAGAAACCTTTACATCTCTTCAAAGTTAGCCTAACCCTCACTTATATTAACATTTTAAGTTAAATGCCTCCTAAAAACTAACCTTTCCCAATGCCAGCTGAGGGAAGGAGACAGCAAGAGGCTGTTGGTATCTCAGCTGAACACCCTGGCACAGCAGGAGGATTGCCAGGGAGCGTGGAGCCAGCAGAGCTGATAGCAGCCAGGAGGGCTGCACCCCCAGGGCCAAGGGAATTGAACTCTCTGGTGTACAGGCTCAGCCCAGGCACTGAGGACCTGGGCTTAAGCACAGCTGACAGCAAACACGAAGCAGCCACTAATCATTTTTCTCAGTCTTGATCTGTGTATTGTGCTGAATGGCTCAGTGACATGAGTGAAGCCAACTCTCTGGACAGAAATAAAACTTGCACATACTCTAAAGAGATGTTTAAATACGTACTTGACATCTCTCAAAACTTCTTTTTCAGCAGTTTTTCGGAAACACAGGAGCCCAGTCTTTGTCTTCACACTGTAGCAGATGTTGTGGAAGGTGAGCACGCTTCCTGCCCTGCCAGCCAGGTCTGGCAAGGACTGCCTTCTGCTGGGAATGCCATTTGTACCAGATTCTGACATCTGAATGCACAGGTGTGGCTGTTCCTCTGCCATCTCTCCTCTGGAAATGAAACATGGGAAAGGGAGGATTTGGTTGGGTATGAAGAGGGAAGTGTCTTTGTGATAGGAATGTGGGAATGTGTCTTTTGGATAGGAAGGTTGGGTCCTGTGGGATCAGACCTGGAGATGACACAGAGCTGATGAGGAGCTGGGTCTACCAGAGGTAGGGAGAGAGAAGAGTTTCTCTCCACGCTGATGGTCTGCTGGGGTGGGCTGACCCTGGGGGCACAGCTGCCCTCTGAGGTGAGCATCTCCTCTGGCACCTGGAATTCCTTCTCTGAGGTCTGTTTCTCCCACATTTTCTCACCCCTCTCTCACAGCTGCTGAACAACATATTTTGCCCTTTCTTACACATCTCCAGAGAGGCTCTACCAGCATCACTGACACACTCAGCTTTGCCTCAGCAGCTGGAAGTGGCTGTGTCTGCCACAGCACAGCCTCAGCATCTTTCCCATAGAATCCTCCCCTTCCAGCTACCCTTGAGCAGCAGAACCTGGCCACAGGAAGAAACTGTTCTCTTAATCTAAATAATTTTGCCAAGGATACAGCAACATGCAAACTGACATTGCTGCCAAGTAGTTCTCTTCCTTGGGCTTGATTTCCATGTGAAAACTAGAAGGTAGCTGTGGAATAATTAAAGTTATCCCACCTCCCTTTTCAGCCAGGCTTCTGCCTGTGAGCCATCCACAATGGATCATCCCTGGCTGTCCCCGTGCATGCAGACCTTTGTCCCCTTTGTGCTTCCCTAAGGGTCATCTAGGAGAGAGGTAGGGTCTGGCCTCTCTATAAAACATGTTGACTCACCAGAGTCTAATTACTTTAATTGTCACTATGGGAAATGTTAGCAATGCAATAGTTCATGGGAATCAAGATGAGCAGCTGGGAGCTTTGGGGTGACCAGTCCCCTACCTCAGCATAATTACACTGCTTACAGCAAGAAAGGAGGCAAATAAGGACAGACTTTCAGACATGCTGAATGAATTTGAGAGCTGTTAGTAAAAAGGAGCCTTGGAAAGGAAAAAAAAAATTAAAGCAAAAAAAAAAAAAAAAAGCCATTTAATCTAACAGGCTCATATGGTCACATAAAAACACAAGCCCTTATCTTGTCAGTTTGCTAAGGCTGCTTGACAGACAGCTGAGCTCTCCTTGGTGGCTACAGCACAGTGAAACCTCTGGAAGCTCTGTGTTCAGCAACCAGCCTATCTGCACATAGAGGCTGGTTCATCTGTCTCCCAGTGATGCTATCCCAAATCTAGCCCAAGATTGCCTCTTCTGAGAAAGCTGCAGTCTTCTGTGCTGACAAAAATATAAATTCTTTATGTTTTAGTAATCAGTAATCTTGGCCAAGTGCAAAGAAACCGTGTTTGAAATGTAATTACAATGGGTCTAGCTTTAATTTTAGCTAAAATTCATTTTGAGTAAGTTGAACATCAATCAAATGTGCAACATTTAAAATATAGAGGCCTTTTACTGATGAACTGCATACACTCTCACTTGTGCCACAGAAGATTTACCTACCTGGAGGAGGACAGATAATTTTTTAAGGCTATTCTTCCTGCAGTTTATGGGTTAATCTGTCTGGACATCCATCACTGCCTTTTGATGAAAGGATGCTTTGGTAAATTAGAGATGTGCACTCAGAACTGCTATGGGAACTTGTCTTAAAGCCTCACCAAGTGCTGAGCAGAGGTTTGCTGAGCCAGGCACCAAATACTCAACCACAGGGGCAACACCACAGGCAGGCATTAGAAAAATCCCTTGAGCTGTTGGATAACCAAGCAGCACAAAGCGAGTGCAGAAGTCAGGAGAGAGTGTGACTCTCACCTTGATATATCACTACATATATAACTTATTTGGATCAGTATTTTGCTTGATCACATTTTTTTCTCAGCTTAATATTTCAGTATTACTGATGCAACACAATGAGCAAATGAGAAAAAAATGAGGTAGAGTTTGACCTCAGGCATAATCAACAGAATGGCTACATTTTTCTTTGTTTCACTTGATTTTTTTTGGTTTTTGGTCTTTTTTTCCAAAGACCAGCGTAAAAACCTAGCTCAACACTTGCACTGAAATTTCTGAAGTGCTCCTCAGGAAACACATGGGTTTTTTTCAAGGAATTGAAGAAATTCATTCTTCCAGGCTGAACTAGACAGGTAGAGTAAGCAGAGAATCAGAAACTGTTTTCACAAGTAAAGGATCACACTGCTTTTACAGTGTTGTTCCTAAGAACAGATAGTCTGTCATAGTCAAATTTAATCTATCAATAAAGTTATGATGAGATTGCACACTTCCTTGCAAAAATGTGTGTAGAAGCTACATAATTAAATCAGGCATGGGAAGAATTACATATATCCATAGCAAACAGTCTGTCAATGGCTATTTAAAACAGCTGTCAGCAGGAAACTTCCAGTTCAGGAAGGCCCATTTATCAAAGTGAAAAAGCCATCTATATCAAATGTTACATTAATACTTAAAATAGCATTTCACAGTTTCAGGGTCAGCTGTGGCTTTGCTGGGTGATCCATGGAAGCCTCCCAGAGTGGCCATTTGGATCTCAGCTAACAGTGTGCTGGGAGAAGATGAAGTGCTGATGGTAGAAATGATGCACACATGTTAAAATTTGATTTGCTTTGCTTTTTAGGATGCCTCTTTTTCGCTGTGGTGTAAAAAGTTGTAGTGAGATAACCAGTTTGGTATTTTACAAATCAACCTTCCCATTTCTGATCTAGCAATAAACTCCACCAGAGGAACAGAGGGTCCTGCTCCTCCACAGCTAATGTAATTGTCAGCTGTTTCCTCAGAAAGGGAATTTTTAAAATATTGCAGATTTTAATTGTTTAAAAATAATTAATTGAGTTTAATGTGACCTACAGCCATGAAACATTTTAAGTCAGAGCTTGTGCAGGACAAAGAAACAACCATGATAGATGTTAATTGAATCAATTTCCATGCAAACTTTAAATGAAGTTTCTCAGATTTCATTGCCAATGGCTTACAAATATTTACTTTAGGTGGAAATGATCAGGAGATTCAATGACAACATGTACTGCCTGCTGTATTCAGAAGTATTTGTTAATCTCAATGAAGTGTTTCATATCCTCATCATAAGAACCCTGGGTATAGTAGACTTTGCATCAGCAAAATAAAACATTTATAAACTCTGGAAATTTTGCAAATTTTGTTTGTTTTGCCAGATAATTCTGAAATGTTTTTTATTGCCACTGATTTCAGCATCATTTCAGCTCAGGTCTAATAGAAAATCCTTTTCTTCGGAGATATTTAGTCTCAGAAAATTCTGTCAGGAGACCAAGTATTGGATCTAGAGATTTAACCTTCTATTAACAGCAAAATGAAACTACTTTCTTAAAAACAACCAAGAAATCTCTTTTCTTACTGTTACAATGTACATAAAATTAAAGTCTCAGTATGGTCACTTTCCTGTGTATTCTTCTGAGACTTGTAAAGTACAAAGTCTCATTTTTCCTACACACACAGGGGAACTAAACAAAACCATCAAACAACAACAAAATGTGCTACGAAGTTCGATTGATTCAAACACACTTGAACCACAACAATACCATAACTGTAGCCTTTCAAACAGTTTCAGTAAATGTATTTGTGTGCTTTAAGACATGTGGTCTATATAAAAAGCTAAGGAACATTTATTCCTGTCAGTTTTCCTGAAAATTTTTGGCTCCAGAAGGATTTGCAGTTCAAATAGAAAAAATAACTATACTAAAAACAATACTACAGAAGTGGTAGTAAAATTACGAATAGCAAAATTCAGACGTGCATTTTTTAAAATCGAGGCGGTTACTCAAAAGATTTTATCTCTACAGAGACTAAGCATTGAAGTTACTTAAGGAGGAGGAGTTTTAGAGACAGAAGCATCTTTCAGCATAATTTTCTAAAGGAAGGTGCCCCAAACCCTTTTTAAAAACAATTTTTTTCTTTTTTTCTGGATACTTGAACATGCCAGAGAAACCACAGTTAAGCAAGCTATTATTTCTCTTATTTTTAGTGGGTACAAAGTTAAGCCTTGCAGCCTGCAAGCTGAAACAGTACTGTATGTGCATTTTGGACTTTGAATATATATAAATTCACATAAGTTGTAAGTATACCTTTTCTCCCCCCCTTCTTTAGCCATTTCCAGGGATGTGGACTGACCAGAGAACGGCTGTGGGGACGCAAAGGAGCCAGGACCATGCATTCCTCTTTCTCGGGAACACGTGCAGGAAATTAAAACCGTTTGAGTAAATAAGCATAATGCGATTCCGGCAATCTGTAAGTTAATTGCCAGCCGATTTGCCGGGGATTTGTAACCTGCCTCCCATGAAAAGAGCCCTGTGTGTTAACCGGGGAGCGAGCAAGCAGCGCACGGTGCGCGCAGACATTTATTTATCTACACGCGGGTTAACACACGTGAGAGACCACCGAGAACGGCGGCTCCCGCGAAATTTTCTCATTTTTCACCTTTTTACTGGCTTCAATTTATGCCTTGAAGCTTCTCCTCCCCCCCACCTTCTATAAAGCATATTTCCACTGATTTCTTGCCTGCCCGATAGGAGTTGTGAGAAGGCAGGCGAGCGTTTTCCTGCGGTTTCCTTGGCTGCTGGATGGAAGCATCTGCAGGTTGAATTCCACAGCAATGGCAGTGCAAGCAGCTCAGGGACGAGGACGGAGCCGCTACAGCCGAGCTGAGGCTGTCCCGGTGGAAAGGCTGGGCTGCTGCTCCAGAGTCACTCACCAGCAGCGGGTCCGGGGCAGCGCTGCAGGATCCCGGGGAGGGGATGCAGGATCCCGAGGAGGGGATGCAGGATCCCGGGAAGGGGATGCAGGATCCAGGGAAGGGGATGCAGGATCCAGGGGAGGGGATGCAGGATCCAGGGAAGGGGATGCAGGGTCCCGGGAAGGGGATGCAGGGTCCCGGGAAGGGAGGAGCGCGGCGTGCAGGAGCGCAGCTCCGATGTCTGGCTCAGCTGGCAGGGCAGGGCAGTGTCACCCGGATTGTCGCATCTGCTGCAGGACGAGCTGGGTGCCCCGCAGCCCGGGAGTCTCCACCCTCTCCCTTAGCGGGGAGGGCAGGGCCAGGGCGAGCCGCTGCTGCTTTTTCACCTTTTCTCCTTCCAGCTGAACGAGTCACAGGCTGTCACCGCCCAGCCACCCCGGGAATGGTGACACTGCGAGTGAGGGAGAGCATCTCCACCTTCCCGAGGCTTGCAGGGCTGGCAAAGCTGGCAGGGCGGGATGAATCCCAGCACGGCATGGCAGACAAGGCTCGGGTGGCTGGGATAGCTTCTCCCCCAGTGTCCTGGAGATGGGAATGCTTTCCTTCAGTTCCAAATACCTGCCAAAACGCAAGGGCTTTTCTGAGCCCGTCAGAGCAGGGTTTTCACAGGACAGTATCTGGGCATTGGTGCTGTGGAAGTAATCAAATGTGAGGCAGCCTTGGTTAAATGAAGCAGAACTGGTCTCTAGCTGAGGTAGCACTAGCCACATCTCTCCATGAGCTGTGCTTACTGGGAGCAGGATCTACGACTGTCATGCCACTTCTCCTATGTGTTCCCTGACACAGTTTTGCTTTCCAGGACAGTTGTAGCTTCCAATAATCCCAAAAATGAGGTTGGGCAAACTCTGGGGGATGCTGAAGCAACTCCTTCAGTTCTTTCGGCACCATCCCATGTGAGGTTCTGCCAGAGCTTTGATAAATGCATGAGCCCATGGAGTCATTATCTTCCTCCTTGGCAGATGACACAGAAGAGTACACATCATGGATGGTTTCCATTTAAAATCATGATTTTTTTTTAATAATTTTTTTTTCCCTAGCAAGACTAATCACTAATTATTAAACATCACCTGGACCAAACACCACAGGGCCAGATTTTTTACATAGCTGTAACCTGGGATAGGTTAATGTATCATTGTTCATGAACCATGCTCCTGAGACCTTGTTCTTCCCTTTATCAATGACTTTATAATAATTAACTCTCGACTGTATTTATATGAGACTTGGAAGCATACCAGCAGCTAGTGAAAATCACTGCATAGTCCCAGTGGCATTTGAGAAGGTGCACATGTGACTGAAGAGGTGCAGAAATACTCTTATCTTGTTCAGGGAGCATATCTGCAGCCTGGGCTGAAAATCTCAGCAGACAATTTGTAGTATCAGGTCTGGGCTATCCCCAGCAGCCTGGATACAGGACTCAAAGGTGTATTAAGTAAGTTACTGCATTGGGATGAGGTGTTGACTCCCTGGAAGGCAGAGACCCTGCAGAGAGACCTTGACAAGCTGGAGGGCTGGGAAATCACCAACCACAGGAACTTTGAACAAAGACAAGTGCTGTATTTTTCACCTGGGATGGGGCAACTCTGGATGTATGGACAGACTGGGCAATGAGAGGCTGGAGAGCAGCGCTGTGCAAAGGGACCTGGGGGTCCTGCTCCACGGAAAGGTGAATGTGAGCCAGCAGTGCCCTGGCAGCCAGGAGGGCAACCCTGTCCTGGGGGCATCAGGGACAGCATGGCCAGCTGGGCAAGGGAGGGATTGTCCCCTCTGCTCTGCACTGGGGCAGCCTCACCTCCAGTGCTGGGGCAGTATGGGGTGCACAATATAAAAAAGACATGAAGCCATTAGAGAGTGTCCAAAGGAGGGCAACAAAGATGGAGAAGAGCCTTGAGGAGCAGCCATACCAGGAGTGGCTGAGGGCACTTGGTCATTGCAGTTATAGCTTGAAGGGAAGAGGCAGGGCAGGCACTGAACTCTTCTCTGTGGTGACAGTGACAGGACGCCAGGGAATGGCCTGAAGTTGTGTCAGGAAGAGGCTAAGGATGGATATTAGAAAAAAGTTTCTTCACCCAGAGGGTGGTTGGGCACTGGAACAGGCTCCCCAGGGAAGTAGTCACAGCTCCAAGTCTGACAGGGTTCAAGAAGATTTTGGATGATACCCTTGGGTACATGGTGTGGTTCTTGTGGCTGTCCTATGCCAGGCCAGGAGTTGGACTTTATGATCCTTCTTGGGTCCCTTCCAACTCAGGATATTCTTCTGTGAGTTAGGAAAAACCAGAGCACTTGCACAGGATGCAGAGAGAGGTGACTGTTGCTCTCAGCATGACTGGTGCTCAGGCTTCAACCAACCAACCAACAACAACAAGAGGAGATGAAAAACTGGTTGTTTTGTTTGCACAGATATTTGCTCTACTTTTAAGAGCCAATATGAATTGGGGTTTTTTAATTGTGGGCACAAGTATCCTTGAGATTGTTTCTGAATGCATCAAGTCACAGTTGTTGCTGTCTTCAGGCATGGAGCAGACTGTCTGAAGGAAAGCCCCAGCTGATGCTTGCATTAGAGTCTGAAACAATGAGTGAAAGGAATTCAGCCTTTTTTGGGAACTGGCCAGGAGCAATTTAATTTCTCTTAGACACATGTATGGGACACATGTATAGACACAGCCTGAAGGGGCTGTGTTATTAACTCTGATAGCTGCTGAGATATTTATAGGTCCTGTATAAAGATAGTACAGAGCCATCCACATTCAAATCAATAATAAAACAAGTGCATTGTAGGAACATAGTTCCTCAGAGATAAGATTACAGATTTCATTAGGGAGAGACAGTGTACACTTTTGGCATCTCATCAGTTTTGCTGCTGCAGGGCTCCCAAGGGGAAAAATGTTAATGTACTGCTGCAGGGCTTGAAAACTGTGCCCCCAGGAGTGCAAAACTCAGTAATGTATTCTACCCTAATAATTTTTTTTCTATCTTACTGTCTCCAAGGCCATATCCGTCCTAGGTGCTTATTTGTCAGATAAGAATGCCTGAAAAGTGTTCATAAATTTTTCCTCGTGTATCTTTGGGCACACCTGTGGTGTATTGCAGAATTACTTAATGTTAGTAACTGATTAAATACGGAGTTCAACCTTTCACACTTGTGCTTGGTCAGATGTGAGGCACACCCACAACATGCAGTTGACCTTTGGCCAGCTCACAACACATAAACCCTGAGATGTCAAACACACCATAAGTTAAGTGAGGGATCACCTTGTCAAACAATCCTTCCAAGCAGCTTGCATGTACTGTTTAAATGTTAAATCTGGCAGGAAGTCACCACCAGCTGTTCATTAACCAAAACAAAAGGTGAAATCTGTGCAGCAGCCACACCAGCCAAGGGGCAATCCTGGGCTGTGCCCCTTCTTTGGTTCGGGGTTGAATGAGGCTCTGCACTTTCACCTCAGCACTGGAAGGCAATGTTTAAAAACACAATAAAAATTTATTACAAGGAGGAGAAGAAAGCACATCTTGTATGAGTAACTGCTATTGAAAGACTCAAGGTGATGAACCTCAAGGAAAGGATGTAGACACTGAATCTGGTGTTGCTCAACATGATGCTCACCAGGAATTCTCCTGAGCTGCAGATCAGGCTGGCACAGCACTGTGCAGTACTTCCAGCTTGGTGTCAAACCTCTCAGGAATTATTTGGGCTGTCTCATTAGTCCTGGAAGTAACATGATGGGCCTTTCCCCTGTAAGGCTTAACATTCCCATTACAAATGACTTCAACTGTGCCCCAGAAAAGTACCAGTTAAACCACAGTGATGTTAGCATCACACATTTTACTTGAGTGCAAGGTTTTCTAGCAGGTTCCCTGCTGCTCAGACTGAGCTGCATTTCATTGATGTGTTCCAGCCTCCTGAATTTAGGCTTAGAGCTATAACCCTTTACAACCCTACTTGGTCTTACAGGTGTTTTGACTCTACCTGGCTTTGCAGGCCAAAACCTGGCTTAATTGAGAATTAACATACCTAGGAAATATCTAAGAGCACTGTCTGATCTGATGTTCAGGGTCATGTCTCACTGCATCATCTCATGTCCCTGTGGGATCAGTGCAGAGCTGGGGATGTTTAACCTGGAAAAAATGAGGATCAGGAGAGACCTTATTGCTCTCTACAACTACCTGGAAGGAATTCGTAGAGTGGTGGAGATCAATCTCTTCTCCCAGGTAAACAAGTGACAGGAGGAGAGGAAATAAAAGGAAATGTCTTCAAGTTGTGCCAGGGGAGCTTTAGATTGGATATTAGGAAAAATTTCTTCATGGAAAGTGCATTGGAACAGGCTGTCTAGAAAGTGGTGGAATCACCAACCCTGGAAGTGTTAACAAAATGTGTAGATGTGGCACTTGGGGATGTGGTTTAGTGATGAACATGGCAGTGTTAGGTTGATAGTTGGACTCAGTCTTGGAGGCTTTTCTGTCCTTAACAGTGTGCTTTGTGAGACAGGCTGTCTCTCATTTCTGGGAGCCCTTCAGACTGTCTGCAAACGCCCCAGACTTAATTTCTGCCTCCGGAAGCAGTGGGAGCATCTCCTCTCTGGTGTGTGCTGGGGCAGAAATAGCTCAGGGCTCCAAATAACCTGAGGTGGAGCATCCATTGCCTGTCATTACCATACCACATCCAGGTGCTGGAATACCTGAAACTCAAGAGAAACCTGTGTCCTTAACCCGGTGTGTAACAAGGGGAGGAGGTCTGCTGGCAAGAGCACCTTGTACCTCAACAGCAGAGCAGCCAGAACTGTGATCTGGAGCTGGAAGATGCAGGAGCTGAAATCACTTAGAGCATCAAAGATCTTAAGCTGTAAGCAGCTGGAGCATTCATCAGTCAGAGCTGTGAGAACCAGGAGCATCTCTAATCCAAAATAGCTGGAGTATCTATCAGCTGGAGCCAGGTTGTCTGTCACCCAGGAGCCACATGGGCTGTCCCCTACAGGGAGCTCCACCCAGCAAGGAGCCTGGCCTCCTCCCTTGAGGATTAAACACATGTCACATGCTCCTCACTGTGTGGAGGGTTTCTCTCAGTCCCATTCCTGAGAGCAGAAGTGAAATGAGGGTGAGCCTGGCTCTTCTGGGCAGCACAAGGCAGTGGAGCCTGTTCTGTACCTAAAAAAGGAGAGACACCAGTCAGTCAGAGCTCCTGGGAGCACACCCCAGAGACCCTCAGGAGATGCCTGTCCCCCTCCCTATCCAGAAGAGTCACATCTCTCCCAGAAGGGCAGTCCAGGAAGGGCATTTGCCCAAACCCCTCTGTAAAGCAGGGTGCATTTCACCCCCACTGCATGCACAGGAGCTGTCCCCACAAACACTGGG
>VZTT01036488.1:17094-38651 GCA_013400855.1 Buphagus erythrorhynchus | reverse complement strand
GGTGACCAGTCCCCAGTGATGCTCCTCAGGGATCAGTTCTAGGGCCAGTCCTGTTCCTGTACTTCCCAACGATCTGGATGCAGGAGTGCAATGCACCATTACTGAGTTTGCTGGCGATACCAAACTGGGAGGTGCTTTTGTCTTTTGTGAGGAACAGAGGGCTTTCCAGAGGGATCTATGCAGATTGGAACACTGGGCTATGATTTATAGCATGAAGTTTAACAAGTCCTAATGTCAGATAGTGCACCTGAGACAAAGTAATGCCAGACACGAGTATGAAGTGGGAGAGGGATCTGGAGTACGTGGTGGGCAGAAGCTCAGTCTGAGCCAGCAGCGAGCCCTGGCAGACAGGAAGGCAAACCCCATTCCAGGATGCATCAAACAGCATCGCCAGCCAGGCAAAAGGGGGGATTGTCCTGCTGCATTCAGTGTTGGTGTGGCCTCACCTCAAGGACTGTCTGTTGTTCTCAGCTGCACAATTTATGAAGGTTGTGAAGGTGCTTCAATGTGTTCACAGGGGCTCAACAAAGCTGGAGAAAGGGCTGGGAGGAAAAGTCCTGTATTGAGTGGCTGAGGATTTGTGGTTTGTCTAGTTTGGAGAAACAGAGGCTAAGCAGTGACCTTATTGCTCTCCACAGCTCCCCGAGGAAGGGATGAGAAAATGGAACTATTGAGCTCTGCTCCTTGGGACCCAGTGACAGGATACATGGGAATGGCTCAAAGCTGTACCAGAGGAGGTTCAGGCTGGACAGCAGAAGTGTTTCCTCGCCAAGGAAGGGGTCACACACTCAAACAGGCTTCCTAGAGAGGTGGTTGATGCCTCAACTCTTGGCAGTGTTAAAGAGGCATTTGAACAACATCCCTAACCACATGCTTCAACTTCTGGCCAGCCCTGAAGCAGTCAGGCAGCTCGACTGGATGATGGCTGTAGGTGCCTTCCAACTGAAATATTCTGTTCTCATAAACAGCTCTCTCACATGCACATACTTAGGTATGCAATTAGCTAATACTGTAGGTCCTCACTATTTATGAGCACACTATAGTATTGTGTACCTACAGATACAGATCTCTCCATACACATAAAACCAGTATATTTTATCACTAAGAAGATGTTTGTGAAAAGTGTGGGGTTTTCCCCCGATTTTAAAGTCTCAAAGAGCATATAAATTGTTTTCAAACAGACATAGGTATAATACAGATTAATCATTAAAGAGCCACCATTTACAAAATTAAAACTCAATGCAATTAAACAGTTAATGACTTCTTACAGCTGACCTATGGGGTTCAATCAAGGACATTATTCTGTAAAGAAATAAGGTGGGTGAGAGGGGAGGGACAGAAATTAAAGCATTTTAACAGGTAAAACTTATGTATTGAATTATTCCATTTTACATCCCAGCTGGAAAGCTGTTCTTGAAAGAGACTGGCATACTTTAGCATTAGCTGCATGGTTCAGGTCTATCCCAGTTTCTCTAGGGTTTTTCCCCTCCTCTCCTCCTGTTTTTAAGGGGCTAGATGCAACAGGCAATTTTGTTTGGGTTTTTTTGGGTCTTTTTTGTTATAGACATTTTTATTTATAAGCCAGTTAAACTAAAGCAGTTTTGCACGGATCTCTGACCTCAAATCTCACTCAATGTAGAGGAGCTTAGCAGTTTAGGAAGATCAAATAAATCACCAGAAATCCAGAAGTATGTGAAATAAAGTCCACTTTTTCTTTTGAAAAGAAGGCTGAAGTGGCTTAAAACCATCAGGCCTGCTGTTACTATGAGATTTTTATGGTTTTAATTAAGACCTGTTTTCATAAAAAGGAATTTTAAAATACTTTTTTAATATAGGTAATAAAAAATATCAACTTTGTTATCCTAATCACATAACCCATCTAGGTCATCTACTGCTGTACCATCAGATTCAACACCACACAGTTGATACTAACTAAAGAGACTAGTTTTACCTGTTCCCACTACATAGTCCCACAAATTCAATAAATTCTATTCTTCAGATTACTTCACTATGACATTCACAACCATCTTTAATATTTTCTACTGGGGAGGAGGAAGAAGAGGCAGTCAGCTGCCACAAATGTAGCATCTTCCAAAGTCATTTCCATTAAGAGATTTAGAAACAATAACTAAGATATGATATGACACAAAGAAAACCTAAATTACGTAATACATACATAAATATATCTCAGATTTCTCCATAATAATGTGATTCCAGGTAAATTATCCTATTCTGGATTGGTTTCTTGTCTGCATTCCTTCCTCAGTCCTCCAACAACCAGAAAATACCCATTTCAATTCTGCCCTCCTCTATTAACATTTTGAAAACTATAACTAATTTAGATTTCCAATAATTAAATACAGATTTACATCATGTAAGATGCAAAATATCTTGACTTTTGGGAAAAAAATAAACATTTAATGTGGCAACTGGTTGCTGAAAGGCATGGGCTGCAAATAAACATGCAAGATTTTTTTTTTCATTTGAAGAGCAGCTATTCTGTTTAAGCCTATGTAGGCAGGAGTGGAGGCACAGGATGTGCCACAGGAAAGAAGGCATGCCATGTCCCAGGGCAGTGCCATGCCAGCCCAGGCAGCAGCTGACAGCTCCCCAGCAATATGTGGCTTACATTCAGAAATGGAAGCAACCAGATATTCTGGTTATTACTGACCACTTCATTCTGCAATGGGAAGAGAGAAAAGACAGCAGGAAACCCGGCACAGCTTCAAATCCACCCCTTCCCACCTGCATATAAAAAAAGCAGAAACCACACAATGCTTTGAAGAGTAACAACTCCACTTCCCAGAGGGCAGGGCCAGAGATGCACAGCTGTGACACATGGCTTCCTCTTTCCCTCTTCATTTAACAGCTGCTTGGTGCTGGCAAGAGAGCAGTAGAGGAATAAAATACAACCAAACAGGGAGGCTCAATTAAAACTATAGATATGCAGTGCATTAAGCTTTTGTTCAAAGAGCACCAGCACATGCACTGCAGATGGGTGGAAGGCTGCAAGATGCAACCACAGCTGCAGAACTTGATGCCTTTCCTCTTCTACCACACCTGACCTCTATTTGAAATGCTCAGGTAGCTCTTCAGACGTGACCTCTATGACCAGCAAATGCTGAAAAGGTGTAAGCTCCACAATCATTTGAGCTGACCATTCGTGTTATTACAGGTTATGAAACCTCTGGCAAATTCTGCATCAAGTACAATGAACTAAAACAGATCATCCAAGAAGACAGGGAACGTTGTTTGTTTGGAGGCTTTTGTTGATGTTGGGGTTTGTTGTTTTTTTCAAAGCCACCTTTATGAAGTACCACTTAAAACTATCATCTGATCCCAAATAAGACAGTGTTTCCTTCTGCACAGTGCAGATGCATACTGGCTTTGTTATTTTGGAAAACCTTGCTGCAGATTACCATGGGAATCACACCTTTTTTTAAAGAGGTGAGTGCCCCCAACAATTTCAATATCCTATGTTTTCACAACTACCTCATTTTCAAGTTTAACAACAGTATAGATACATTTTCCCTTGAGAAAGGCATTTATTTAGGAATGGCCTATTACCAAGTTAACATGTAAGTAAGTCTGTTCTGCAACAAAACTATTACTTTTATATATATTACTTATATTCCATAGGCCATGTTCTCTTACATCCAGAATCACCAAAAGTTGTTTCAAGCCTACAAAAAACATACTGCTTATGGTCCCCACTTTGGCCAAGTTTGTTCTTCTTTTAACACTCAGTAAGAATCTGATTTAAATCATCAAGTCCTATATGCTCTGAACAAGAAAAGAGGATGAACATTTCATTATACACCTGCAGAAATGAGCAAAAAAAGAAAGCAAGAGATATTTTAGAGAACACTACTAATATAATGCAAACTAACTAATCCACAGTGGAATTCAATTATTTCTACAGTCTTATCTTCCTACAGTTACATTTATTCTACTATTTTCTTCAAAGTGGATTTAGAAGCTTCAAAAATACAATTCTGACAAAAGAACACTTGTCCTTCAAGATTTATATTTCAGACAAGTTTTTGTTTGAAGGTTTCCTTCATATTTTAGCTCTAAAATAACAGCATAAACAACTTAAAGAGAATATAACAACTCTCAGTAACCCTCAATTAAATTCACTAGTTTTATTCCTCTAGATTCAACACCCATACTTCCCATCCTCACAGTTCAATCTCCCTGATGTTTCCCACCCAGTGCTTCAGCACATCATTTTTCTCCTTTCTTAGCCTATCCCTATAACTGAATGAACCTAGACAAACTTCTTTGAGTAACCCAGACTGCTCTATGCTGTGTTTATTGTTCTGTGATGAGGCATGAAGAAAGTTATCTTTGACCAACAAATCAAAGCTGTTCGCTATTTAGACTGTCATCCCTTAGGTTCACAAAACCTAATTCAGTGTACTTTCTAATGCTTCCTATTCAAAAGCATTAACAGCAATAATTCCACCAAGATGAATAATAGTAGGGATGCTCAAACTACAGATTTAGAGTCACAGGTCTTACAGTTAACATCACCATTAGCAAAAGTATAAAATGAGGCTGCATTTTTTTTAATACCTGAACCTCAACATTTAAGTTTGCTTTTAAAAACTTGACTATTACAGGCTGCCTATGTGCTTCTCTAACTTCCTCAGCTGACTTGGCTGAGAAAAACACTTGCCAAGCTTGGATTAACATTTAGCAGCTTCGGGGCTAACTGTGCTTGTTGTTTCAACCTTGACAATCAACTGTATGGACACACTATTGCATTTCAGCTTCCAGAAGCATTTAACATTTGATTCTGCTGAAAATACAGTTCTACTATATGTTTTGAAAATAAAATCACTTTTTCCTGTTTTGGAAATCCATGATGATGCCAAACATATGCTTGTTTTCCAAACAACAACTGTTTCAAAGAAAGAAAACTCTTTCTGATGTTCCTGCCAAAAACAACATTCTGTGGCTTAAAGAAATTTGATAGTAAGCAGTTCACTCAGCTAAGGGAAGAGGGATTTGCATTTGGCAAGGATTTATACTTCATGTCTTGCATCTACTTCCCCCCATTTTAAATTTCTTCAGGGATGCATGTGGCAACTGGGAAGGGCTTTTGTTGTGGGTTTTTTTTCTTTTTTAACATCTCCAAGTATTTCAGTCTCTAAAAATAAGACATCTGTGGGTTTTACTAGAAATGACACAAAGCAGAAGTTCATAATTATGTTTTTCTTTTTTACAGGGAATACTAGGATATAGAAGCAAGTTTTGAAGGGAAGTAAAAGTTCAGAAGAAATGCATCAGCGAGAGTTTGCAGCAAGAGGAAGTGAAACAGAAAATGCAAATGAGGAAGTGGCACACAAAACATTAACAGCTTCATTTTAAAGCTGGAACAGGGAAAGAAGGCAATGGATTTGGGGTTTCAGCAGCTGTTGTCACAGGCAGCAGTAATACTACATACCCAGTAAAGGTGGTTCACTGCTGCCTCAATAGTTTCAGACTAAGAGACAAAATGGCTAACAGAAACATGCAGACTGGACTACATACTACATAAGATTCATTTCTGTACATTTCAGAAAGCCAGGAGTTTAAGATGAGGGTTCAATCTGCTACAATATTTGACTCTGTCTTTCATTAATAACTTACAGAAATAGTAACTGGACCAATTTATTAAGTAATGGAAAATATTTAGTCCATTCCAAGCAGCTAAGACAACAGAAGTTCTGAAATTTTCCCCATCTGTGGAGTATTACCTGCCTCTCCCCCATTTTTGCAAATAGAGTTCTAAATCCCATTGAACAGAACCTTGCCATTATCCTCCAAGATACAGAAATTACCAGAAATACCGCTCCAGCATCAAGCCAAACTAGTCAGACAATTCTTTAGCCAGCTGAGTGACCAAGCTGCAAGCTGCAGATCCATGCAAGCTTCAAGGTCCTTCAGAATTGTTTGTACAGCAACCAGAATGACATTTCATAAAGCACACACCTTCTCCAGTAAGACGGCAAGTATTCTAGAAAAAAGATGACAATCCCAATGATGTTACAGTAGTATTTCATATGCAGCTATTTCAGGATGATAAAAATCCTTAAGGTTAAAAACTTAACCACTTTTTAGTCCACCAACATGGAAGCTTCTCTTGTCATTACCAGTGCAAATCCAGCACAGAAATTCAGCAACTAGACAAGAAAGTCTGTCTTTACAGCATGAATAGCTTGAGCTATAACTAGGTGCAGCTCCTAATGTTCACTGTGTGCTTGTGTGGAGCTATCCACCCTGAATCAAAGGATACCTGAAATTTCAGCATAGTCTACAAGAGCACAAGCAGTACTTGATGACAGAGGCAAATGTTCTAATAACTGCATTTCATGTGAGGGCTGAAAGCTTATATCTTAGTGTGTTCTCAGGCACTCCTCTGGAAGGCATTTGTAGCTCCTCATTTCAGCCTTCAGATACATCACACCATGCCCAAGATTTACAGCACTTTACTTGCTATAAACATATAGCGACTGCTACAGTGGAGATGTACAAGACCTGTAGGACTGGAAGGGAAAGCTCCAAGAGAAGTGAGCTGGCTGAGCAGAAGAAGACAGGATCTCCTTCATCTAGGGAAAGAAGTTCCTGGTTCCTTCTGCCAAAAGAAGAGTGGATAGAAAGCACATGGCTTGCACATCTGCTTGTCTAGCAATGCAAATACCTTTCTCCTACTACTCAGTTAAAGCACCTGACACTGTAACCAAACCACTTGTATAACTGTACCAAGACATCCTCTTTAAATACGACTTAAGATTTTACTGCAGCTCCACTCCAGCTCAAGTTGGCATGCAGAGGTGAGAAGAAACTTCAATATGCCATGTGCAAAAAACATTGATACAAGAGTGTCTTCAAATTCCACATGAAATCAAAGGCTTCATTTGAAGTGATGTATTTTTGTCCATGTTTGCAGCTGTTTAAGCATTCAAAGCAGCAGCCAAGCTTTATAAAGAAAAATACTACTTTCCCAGGAAATAACTCTACAGTAAACCTGTGCTGATATAAGTTCCAGAGAATTTCAACATTCCATAGAAAACTCATCAGCAAGACCTAACTGCTGCAGAAAAACAAACTAAAAAGCCACATTGCCACTAAAGCCCCCCTTCTAATTCACAAGTTCAAACTTCATTTATCCATTCACATGTAATGAGGCAGAAGAACTTCTCAAAGAAGTGTTTCCAAAGGCTGTTTGAAGTTTCAAAATAAAACAAGCTTTGCAGGCCTTGTCTTCTAGCACATTAATCCCCACAGCTGCTTGTTGCTGTGTTAGGACAGCACCAAGGCCATAGCAGATGAATGATTTTCCTCAGCATCACTTGATATCAGCCTTTTCAACTATGGGATTTCAAAACCAACATCAAGAAATCAATTCCAACATTCTCTGGATACTATTAACACGTTTTGATGTATTATGCATCACCCATTACATACACAAGTTGTCCAACTATTACTTGTTATGAGCAAAGTGGTTTGCCACTTTTGAATATGCCAAAGAAACCAGGGATCCGTCAGCTGAAGTACTGAATAACACTCAATTTTTCTGCTTCTAAAACATATACTTGAAAATGTAAGAGTAAATTAGTTCAAGCATGCAAGTGGCACGAGTATAACGGATACTCAAAACCAAAATATTTAATAAACCTGGCCTACTATGCTTTACACTCAGTAGAAATACACGCTATCCCCTATCACTGAATTTGGCTACCAAATCTGTTAGAAGAGATTATATTTGTTACATAGGAAGGGACTGCAAGAATCTTGAAGGAGTAGCTAAAATTCTGCTGATTTGAGAGGTCCACAAAAAAAAAAACCAATCCCCATACATTCTGGGTCATTTCTAGACCCAGAAAACACCATCAGTTCAATGGCAGAATATTTCAGTATATGAAAGGAAAAACTAAATCACAACATGCTGAAATTCCAGACACCTATAAATCCTTAACACAAATAAAAAGCAGCAAATCCAACAAATATTTACCATACTTTTGAAGCCTTCAAAATAATTCTCCAGCTACCTCACCTGCCAAAAATAAAGAAATCAAAGATAAGCTCCAAGTTTGCAGCTTAAATCAGCACAAAGGCTGCCATTTTGCTCTGCAGCTGTTTGTACAAATTTCTTAATTTCTTCCCAAACATTTTGGTTCTTCTTGTGGCAGAAGAAATTACATTCATCAGTAGCTAAAAATATTTCAGTTATTTGAATTTTCAAAACAGGGGTGAAAAGCAACTGTGCTTTACCAGTTAAGAAAACAACCCAACGCAACATTTCAACAGCTTTTATCAAAGATTGGCTTAGATCTAAATAATAGTTAAATGTGAAGGAAAACATTTGGTTAAAATTTAACAAATAAGTTTGGTATAACTTGAGGTTATTGTCATTATTACCTCTAAAGGCAGACTAAGTTGTCAAGAGAGAAAGTAAGTGCTATGGAAGTTCTGCTACAGAGCTAAGGCTCGAGGTGCTTCAATTTAATTCTCAGTCGAGACACTAATTTTTCTGTATGTGAGCCTTCCATATGGAGAAGTTAATAGCCACCCTCTACCTCCACCTTTTCTTCTAAGAGAATAAGCAGTGACAGCCTGCGACTCATCATACTCCTTGTACAGGGAACTTTCTGAAGGCAAAGTACAGTTACATTCTATACTGGAAGACATTTGTAATCTGATCCTATCAATGATCTCCATACAATGCATGCCACTAAGATTAAGAACTAAGAAATTAGCCTGCCAAAACCAATTGCTCCCCATCAGTACTGTATAATAACGTAATTCTGCTATTGAGATGATTAACAAAACTTCCTATCATAACTCGCTGGGCATGCACAGTCTGGTCAGTAACTTACACCAGTAGTGCAATTCATGTGATACACTGCTGCGGCTCAGGATCCTATGCAAGCAAAAATAAAATAAAAACAAGTCAAAAGTAATGACCACAACTTGTCTAATAATTTTAACTGGAGCCACACATGAACCAGGGAGTAATAACACATCCCATTTGAATCGAGGAGTCCAAGGAGACCTGTATTATACAATCGTATTAGATTCCAGTGCAGTTACAAGACACGTTGAGTACACATGACCTAAAGACAGGCCTGCAAGAGCAGAGTGAAATTAAATGCAACAATATTTTTTGCTCCTTCCTTATACAAAGCTGTCAGGAGAACTCTGGAAGACAATGCTCTGGGACTACTCAAAAGAACAAAGAGTACACCAAGATGTGACTGTCCATGCAGGAAGTTTAAACAAAAAAACCAATGATTTGCAAAGGCATGAAAACTAATTTATGTCCAGGTGACACCAATACAGTGTCACCTCTATTGGTGACAATACAGTGACTGAAACACTCAGCCACCATCAGCTTTTCTGGAATTCTTCACCAAAGTATCTGCTGTGGTTTGGTTAGCTTTTCAGAAACCCTGTCCTTCTCATCACTGTGTAAGACATTTCAAAACAAACTATCATCTGTCAGATGATGGCTTTTCTTTCTTTCTCTTTCCTCCATACAGCAATATTGCCCGCAGACAGTCTTGTTTCAGAAAAATAAATGGCATGTACCTTCTCACTGAAGAATTAAGTAAATAAACCTGAGCTAAAGTAGGCACACCAAAGAGTAGCTGATGTACAAGGAGTTTATACTGCTACTCCAAAAATCAAGATCCCTTGAGACACATTTTACAGACATACACTGGCATATACTGAAAAACAAAACAGGTTTATGTTATTATTAACCATGAAATGTCACATGTGTTATACCATATAAATTAAACATGAAGCCACAATAACATATTCCTGCTATGAAAATACCTTTTTAAAGCACAAGCAATTCTATTTCTGACATGCAAAATCATTTTTAATACTTCCACGGACAAAGAGGAAGATTAACAAAGGCTATTCAATTTCTATAACTACTGAGTTATAATCAAGACTATTGTTTCAGTATCTGATTAAAAAAAATGTTTTCTATTTTCTCTTTATTTGAAGAAAATAGCCATGGAAAATGAGAAGAGGACTGGCTCAATTATACATTATTTCATGTACAACAAAACCTCTGTGTTCACTGCCTAATAACTCCATTCATACCGCCGCTAGCTATATAAACACAAAACTAATCTTCCAGCAGGGACAGAAAAAGTTTGCTTTGCACAACTCATCCCCAGAATTCAGCTGGAAACAAATCAAGTTTCCACATCATTTAAGGGAAACATAGTATGGTCCTAGCCTCAAATGAATAGCTGCAGATAAAACATCCTAATTCTTACTAAGAATGACTTGGGGCCTGTGGGTAGATAACTGTCCTTCCATCTTAGCATATTTTCTTCTGATGAGAACTTAAAAGGCAAAAGGCTGTAGCATGACAACTAACAAAGCTCAGTTCCACAGTTCAAACACAGAGTTTCATCTTGAGTCCTTGAAGTTCACAAGCACTGTAACCAGTAACTTTCACAGACTTTCAGATGGAGGATAAGAACTGCAGCCTCATTCCATTACTTCACTCCTCTCTTCAAGTACACTCACTATTAGTTTATAGAAAATACTGTATCAGCGAAAGTCAAAGCAACAGTCTGTCTCCTCTAAATGTAACAGTTTTTAATTTCCTACGTAAAGTTTTAAAGAAGGCCAGTCTTGCATGACAGGCAAGACAAAACCTTGTCATGCTCAGATTTAAAGTTTCTTAAAGTTCCTGGCTGCTTTCATAATTTGCCCCATCTTTTTCTAATGGGAATGCTGTCCCCTCATTTTCTGTAGTTTACAAAACACGCGCAAAGAACTACAGCTTTTTCCAATTCCTGCACAAACAGCACACACTCTACACCATTTGTGCTTTGAAGTGTTTTCTATCAAGGAATCTCACAACTGTATCCAATAACCCATCACTCAAGTACTGGCCCCACTTCACAGATTACTGCTCAACCTAGAACTATCAGCCTGTTATCTGCAGCGATTATTGAACTGCATCAGAAAGAAAGAGAATAAACAAAGCATTTCTTAACTGCTTTTAGGTCAGTGTTAGACATTGAGCAAATGAGATAAATCCCTGTCTTCACACGCCTGCACTCACTCAGACTCCAGCCTTCTTCTCAGCGACACATTTACTTAAGAGCCAAGTAGAAAAAAAAACTCTTAATCCACCAAAAAAACAATCAAACAAAAACAAAACAAAACAAAACAAAAAATCAAAACGTGGTGGGGCGGGGAAGGGTTTAAAAGTTCCCGAGCTGTCAAGGACTCCCAGCGCCCTTCAAAGCCAAAGACGATTATTTCTAAGTACTTGAGGAGCGCTGGCCAGCAGAAAGCCTCGCGGGGGCCGCTCCCGGGGGGCGAACACGCGCGGGGGACGAGCCCCGGGGCGGGAGGCTCCCGGGAACGGGCGCCGTGGTCCCGCTGCCCGGACCGAGCGCTCCGGGGAACACGGGGAGCAGTTCGGGGGCCCGGCCCCGGCCCCACGCACGGAGGGCTCCGGAGCCTTCCTCCGACAGCGCCGGGGAAGGGGAACGCGCCCCGTGGCTCCGGGGAGCGGCGAGGGGCCGAGGCCGGTGGGAGGACTCGGAACAAAGCTGAGGCGAGAGGGCCCGAGGACGGGCAGCTCAGCCCGGGCCAGCGGAGCACAGCCAGCAGCTCCGGAGCGACCCACCGGCGCCCCCGCCGCGGCCAGGAGGAGAAAGGGGGCTCCCGCAGGGCAGCGCCGGGATTATCCCCGCGGGCTGGAGACCGCTAAAAAGCGGCTGCTCCCTCTCCTCGCTCCTCACAGGCGAGGAAAGAACCCTCTGAGCGCCGCCGCCCGCCCTCCTGCCCACCCTGCGGTGGCGGCGGGGGGCTGGAGCAGAGCCCCGCACCCACCTGGCACCGCGTTCCGTCCCATCCCGCTCCAGCCGCCGCCGTTCCAGCGCTCCAGCCGCCGCCGCCTTCGCGGGCTAAGCCGCCGCCGCCCCGCCCCTCAGGAGCGGGCCCCGCCCCCTCACCGCCCTTATGGCTCGCGCGCGAGGGGCGGGGCGGAGCCCGCCAATGGGGAGCAGGGTCCGGCGGTGCCGAGCGCTGATCGACGTGAGGAGAGGCCAATGAGAGCGCCGGAGGGGCGGGGACAGTTGTCAATCAGCGGCCCCTACCTGGGGCTGGCCAGCGGCCGGGCGCGGGGGATGGCGATTCCGTCTCCCTTCCATCCCTCGTTCCCTCCCTCCTCCGTCCCTCCCTTCATCCTTTCGTCTCTTTCCCGGTCGGATCGCCAGTCCCCGCCGCTTCTGTCCCGGCTTGAGTCCCGCTTGGCCCCGTGCGGCCGCCCAAGCGCCCAGGGTGTGGCGGCTGCCCTGGGGCTCCCAGACGTGCCCCTCGGGAGCAGCCGCCTCTTCCCTCAGTGCCCGAGCCGCCCCTTCCCCGCCCGGCCCCGGCTGCGGGACAGCGGTGCCCGGTCCCTCGCGGTCCCCGGGGCCATCTGGCGCCTCTCCCACGTCGCTGGCGGGGTCGGTGCTGTCCCCCACCCACCGCCTCGGCCCTTTCCCTGCCCGCAGGAGGCCTCTGTGGCGCTTCTGCCCTCATTCCCGACTGCCACAAGCACGCCCATCCCCGCTGCCCTTTGCTTGCCCTTGCGACCCAATTCCTGCTGAATCCAGCTCCTGGGCATCCGGGCCCACAAGAGATCCATGTTTTTCCAGGCGGGCTCTCTCCCCGCTGGGCAGGTGCATCGCGAGGGCTGCAGCTGCCGGCCCAGCCCCAGCAGTGTGCCCCTTCCAGCTTTGCCCGAGTCGCCTTCCTTTGTGGTTAGCCCTGCAGCGGGGGCTTTTGTTGCGCGTCGCAAAGCCTTTAGGAATAAAGTAGGTGGGAGTGTATCACGGGAATCAGATTTTGGACGGGCAGGATGGGTAGAACAACTGCTAAATGGACTTTAATGGCCCCGGGAGGCCTCAATAACTAATGACAACTAACACAGGACACCCAAAAAACAGCAAGCTCATGAAGATGACGACCAGCTGCTCTGCCCAGTTCAGCAGGCTGTCCAGATCGATAGAGCCTCTGCTTGGCCTTTATATGGGACGAAGAGGTCAGGAGCATCCCCGTGACCATGACTCGGAATGATGCTCTACAGAAGAGGAGCAGGCAGGACCCACCGCGATGATGGTGGGTGGCACTGCTGTCTCGGGCTGTGGACGGCTGAAAGGTCACCACTGTCTCTGGAGTCATATTGAATAAATACTATTTAGTCAATAAAAGTGATCACAGCTTAAAGTAGAGGTTTTTAAACACCATTTCCAGTCAATGGGCAACCGAAAGTTTACTGAACTCAAACCCCGTTGTACCACTTCAGTTACCGGCATCTTGCCTTACAGCAAAGTTGCAGGCTCAAAAGTACCTCCTTTTCACAAAAAAACAAACAAACCCACAACAACAACAAAAACAAAACAAAAAAAAGCCACCAAAAGCAAAACAAACAAACAAAAAACCCAACAACAAAAAAAGCACCACAATATATGGGATTGCTGTGATTTTCAGAAAAATATTTGTATTTGAGGTTCTTGTATCAGTTGTGGTAAGAAGCAACAGCTGAGAACCACTGCTGTAATCACTCCAGGTTACACAGTAAAAAGCAGCAAGCCAGCTTTGAACTGCTGATGGTGACAGTTTTATGATCGTTAGCAAAGTAAACAGAAAAGAAGTCTTTAAGTAACATAACCCTAAAAGAAGGAAGCAGCAGGCTTTTTACTCAGCATAAGGTCTTTGTGGGACAAAAATCCCAAGAGCAGAATGGTCTCAAAGTTTTCAGAAAAATTCATTCTCTATCAAAAAAAGGAGTATTTTTCCTAAAGCATGCAGAAAGTGGAAACTCATCAAAGACTGTAAAATAAAACAGAAGGAAAATGACTTGCTATTGTTAAAATACAGCTGCATTCATGCTCATTCAGTGGTTCTTTTTTTATGCTGAAAATGGGTTCTTGTGGTTTTAAAAATATTAATTTCAAACAGACCTATCTCTACCAGTACTTTTTTTCTGCTCCATCAATACAAGTAAGTTGCCTGTGTGATGCAAGGTATTAATTAACATTTTTTTCATTCTGGCTGCTTCCCAGTCTCCTGGATTACTTCTTAGCTTTCATTTTTCTCCTCTATATTCATGACATTTTTAATGCCATTTCTAATAACATCTAGATCTTGTAAGAAAGTAACTCAGGCACAGCTTTATTACTGCTGCTTTGACCTTGCCTTTGAATTTGCAAATAAAGCAAATCTGCCAAACAATTTGCATTGAATTCGTATTGAGTTTTCATTAAGAGAAAAAGGAAGGTGGTTAAATTAAATGCAGGGAATAATTGAATCAGCATTTGTATGAACCAATATTATTTTTAAGTTAAATCATGCTTCAGAAAAGACCTCTGAAGGCAGTAAACAGAGGTTTAGACTGGCACACCAAGAGATATCCAGAATTGATCTTCCATTAATTTCACTTGAAGGAAGAATCAGACTTCAGAGGGTAATGAAAAGGGAGGATTATTGGAGACTGAAACCAAGATGAGATAGTGGAAGTGAGCATGACATTTTCTTAATGTCTGTTTATAATATCACTGCTTTAGATCAAATTTATAAGGACCTCCTTTTCTTGAATACTTAATTTTGCACACAAAAAAAATGAAACTGTGTCAGAAGGAACAATATTTTGAAAGCCTATTATACAGCTTGTTGCTTCCTGCTGTAGAGCATATTTCATTATATGAAAACCTTTGTGTCTTTCTGGAAACACAAAATTGCTGAATAATGTTGAAATAAATGGTGTTGCACAAATGATTTACAATGCCACCGATAATCATTATGGCATCTCTGATTATTAATGGTACATTGATAGGCCCCTGCAGAGTTTCTTGCTGAATCAGCTTTTGAAATAAATTGCTTTCCCTCCATCCACAGCCGCATCCCAGAGAAAGGGGAACTGTGCTTTGACTGAAATAATTGATTTAGGATGGCCAGCAGATACAGACACTGCACAGCCTAAGATGCTCTATGAATTACTACGTCTCTGTTAATGGATTTATTTTCCTTTTGCACGAAACTGTTTAGCCTTGATAAGGCTGCATATGTATTTCTCATACTATTCATATTTTCAATGTTATTGATATTACCATACGACTCACATTTTTCAGGAATACTTTCCTGAGACTACTAATTATTTTTCTTTTTCTTTATTGTTTTCCTTCTACTATCCCTGGATTGCTGGAATACTGAAAGACTAGCAAAGAATATGAAACCAAGACGCAAGTAGATCCTCAAAGGAAACATTCAATGTAAGTTCAAAGAGTCACTGTGTAATCAATCTTGAGGAAAAAAAATGCAGGGAAGCAAGAACAAAAGGAAGCCTAATAACTTTTCAAGACAGCTACTTTCATCAACTAAACGGGAATTGTAATTCTGCCAATTAATAGTAAGGCACATTAACTGTAAGTCATAAAAACTATTTGCTATGCAAAGCACTCGTTTTTCTTTGCTGGCCATGACATTTTGGGAGGGCAGTGTAGCAGGATATCCTATGAAGCAAGGACTGGTGATCTATAGTGGGAGTGGACAGACTCTCTTAATGGTTTTACAGCATTGCCAGTTGAACAAGCTCCCTATATAAAAATAAACACAGGAAAGACATAATTCCAAGTTCCCTAAGAGATTAAAAAATTATATACAGAAAGCTATAGTTAGTAGTGCACTGTTGATTTAGAGTGGCACAGCTAGGACTAATAGAATGAAACTAAAAATTGAGAACCAGGGTGAATATCTATGGGAAGGGAAGGGAAGGGAAGGGAAGGGAAGGGAAGGGATAGTTGGGTTTCTGAAAACAGGACAGTGTGAAATGTTTCAAAGAGTACTGTAACGAACATTTTCCCATCAGCTAAAGATGAGCTTTTTTTTTCTCCTGGCTGGATTCACTATAGCTTTTTACAAACCCAGCAGTCCTTTCCTAAACTTCTGTGCCTCTTTGTGTTATGGCCACCAATCATAACAGGCGTGTAATGTCAAGAGAGAAAAAATCTCTTATGTAGGTAAAAATGGGCTTTCTTGGAGAAAAATAAAAGGGTAAGGAATAACAATTGTTCAGTGTCAAAGGATTTATGCAGTGTTCTGGGAAGTCCCTAGCTGCTTTCTCACTCTACTAAGCCCATAAACAGGCATGGATATTGAAAGATTCGTGATAACTATGTTGGATTGCTCCCAGCCTGATGTCCAATAGTTACTGGTAGCCTCACTCCATCTGATTTGTCTGTCTCTTTTGTCCCTCTCAAGGGTAAAGTTTACCAACAAAGATTGCAACCATCCATTTCCCACTGACTTTCAGCAAGAGGTTATCATCTAAGTCCCTTAGGGCCCCTTAGAAATCTCTCTTCTCATCCATAGAAAAGAGTGAGTGCCTCAGTGCTGTGCTCCATTACCATCTCTCACTTTAGGAAAGTCAAGGAGACGGAGTGAAGATAAGCTATCAGAACAAGAAGTGGCTTTGGCTTATATTTGAACCCCTGTGATTTGCCTTAGATATGAAAGTATTTGAATGACACATGGATGCCCAAAACTGCAGAGCCAAACCCAAGCTTGTTCAAAACCTTGGAATGTCCCAGTGACATCCCACTTCTTTGGACAGACATTAGCTGCAATCTAGTATGTGAGGTAAGGTGAGGGAGGAATAATGAAGGAGATGGCTGTGATGAAAGGATTAGTTATGTTAAATTATTTTTCTTTTTTTTAAAATTCATTTATAAAAATCATAGTGGGTGCTAATAAAAAATATGCTCCTGGCATGTCCTGCAATTGTTAGGAGGAATATTACATAGCAAACAAACATGAGTAGTACAGTAAAAAATGAATAAAAATAGAAAAAAAATATAAATTCCATCCCTTTCAACCATATATATCTCATGGGAATAAAGCTGTCAGGGAAGTACTCTGATTACTGATCTCAGTGTCTGCCTCACAAGTTATCAGCTTCTTTTTATGCACAGCCATTAACATGGGAGGGATCAAATGATCAAGTGCACAAGGATGCACAACAGTGAGTACAAAAAGCTTCTGAACATTCCCTGGCTCGTTGTACACAGCTTCCCCTTAGGAGTGTTGTGACAAGTGAACTTCTATATCCTGTGTTGTGACAGGGCAGTGACACAAGGCCAGTGAGACTGTCTCCTTACAGCAGCTTGACCAAGGAGTTTATTTTCCAGTCGAGATGCCACTCTCCAACTCCCTGACCCCAGCTTCAAGACACAGTTGGATCACCAGTTAGGCTTGTCCAGTGGACTTGGCATCTGGAGTCCCAGAGTGGAAGAAGGTGAGATGTAAAGAATTAAGTTGTGAAGGTAAAGGTAAAAGTTGGAAAGCACCAGAAGAAAATTAAATGTATGAATCATAGAGGTGAGATGGTATTTACTGAGACCACCTTTCCAAAATGTATGTAAATTCACCGCAAATAGAAAAGTTAACACTAAAATTATATTGTGAGAGTAGTGATAGAGACATGGAAAATGAGGCCAAAATGGCAGAAAGAGTTATCTTAATCCACCTTCCTGTGCCAAGCCTGCATAAATGGGAGAGATATGGTTATGGACTGATGTCTACTTTATTATTTTAAGGTATTTAATCTAAAGCAGAGAATTTCATCATTTCCTCATGTATTCTCGCAAAGTTTCTGTTGTCAAAAACTTTTTGTTAATATCTAACGTAACTCTTCAATGATGTAATTTTAGCACATTCTTTTCTCTTGATGTCCACAATGGATACAGAGAACAGATGACAACCCATGATTATTTGAAAGCTTCTCACGTCTCTCTAGTCATTCATTCAACAAATTAAAGCCCTAGCTCTTTCTTTCTTGCCTCATTGGACATGTCTTCTAATTGTCTGGTCGTTTTCCTTTCTTTCTTTTGAATTGCCTCCACATTTGCAGAAGTTCACTGCCCAGAACTAGACATGCAGTTCTCAATAGCAAAGCCTCATGTTTGCTTTTACTGTAATAGTATGACACCGTTGATACATATCCCACTTGTGAGTCACTGCAGCCTCAATATCTTTTTCAGCAAAATTTCTGCCTAGTCAGCTGTTTCCCATTCTGTGTTAATGCAGTTGGTTTTTCCAGATTAAGTGCAGACCTTGCATTCTCGTCTTTGAAGTAAGTTCATCCTAGTTTTTTTGGCCAGCTGTCCCATTTGTCAGGATCACTTTGATTGCTACTCTACCAGCTTTGCGACATCTGCAAATGTGCTAAACATACTTTCTACTTCATCATTCAGGTCCCTGAAGTAAATGCAAACTATTACCAAACTCAGGACACATCCCTGGAGAATCTCAGGCAACAGGTTTCCATTGTAGTAGTGAACCTTTGCTAACTATTACCTGATCATTGCTTTCCAAACAATCTTCTCCAGTTTCTTAAAAGAATGTCTAGCAATGTTAAAAACCTCTCTCTATACCAATGTTTTAAAGGGAGATGAAGTTAAGAATTTCCTTAAAATTCGTGAGTATATTAAATTTGATTACTTATCTCTTGTTTCTATTATGGAACACTTAATATTTGCACGAGAGACACAAAACCATATTTCAGAATAGACAGTGAAAGCTGGGGCATTTTGGATACTGGGCAGGGGAAAGTTGGATTTTCACTCAAAGAAATTAGATGCTCAATTAGATTTTGAGCATCAGTAAGTATTTGCATGTGAGTGTTTGCTCACGTGACTGGGAGTCTACATCACTATGATTGATCTTGAAAATGACTATTTTCTTTTTAATGAAGTTTGAGAATTCTGTATTTATTAGTTTCCTTTTTTTGAAGCTTATTCTTTATTGTCCTTTACAACACAGCTTCGGCATGCAAATTCTCCAGCTTTTATTCTTTTTTGCTAGAGCTAATACAATTTTGCTACATTTTAGACTCAAAAGCAGGGGAAATCATGCTCCTCCTCAAAGCACAATGCACATGTCATTATGCAAAGTTGGAGAGCAATCACCGTGATAGGTTTCCATCTTGCACATTTTATCCTAAGCCTCCTGTTGTCTCCAATTAGACTTGTGTACCCACGAAGCATGAAGCATGAGTCCCTTCAGATATCAGTCATGAGCTCAGTCCTGCAAGGCTCCCTTGTCCTTGCGTTATCGTAGGCCCTTCTGCCTGAGCTACATGGGAGTTTCGAAGTTCCACCTGTAATTTCTGGGTCAGCATGCTCATTTCTTTGCAAGATGAACCCTGATATGAAAAGAGCACAAAAAGTATTCTTTTCTGTGGGTCTTAACATCTGCCTGAAAGCTGCACGCATGGCTACGGCCTTCAGGGGACATGCCTAGGCTCTCCTTTCTCATATACAATTCATATTGTATTCACACGTGCCCCAGTGCACAATCAAATCTTATCTGAGTGCATGCAAACTGGAATAGGCAAGAGGCATTGGCTGCTCTCTGAGTGCTCACTGTGTCAAAAGGAACAGGAGTCTTTACTCCCAATGGTAATTAAGCCTTGCTGGGAAATCAAGCGTATGTCATATAGAATAGGCTGCCTCTTCCGTTTTCTTTCACTCCCTCCCCCTCTCAACCCCATTTTGGATAGGAAGGAATAAAAAATGTGGAATGAGGGGGAGATTTTAAGTAATTTTTAACAGCAGTTCTTCTGTTGTAGGAAAATGTGTTGTTTGTATAATAGCATTACAAGAGGAATTCTTAACTGATACTGGGAGGGAATAACAGCAACCACAAGACAGAACAAAAACCTGTCAGAATAAAGAAATCTTAGTCAACCCACAGAAAGGGCTATTAGGAGGCTCTGTTGCAGAAAGAGAATAGCAGAGCCTTTAATGCAATGTAGGTGCTCAGGAAGGCGAGGCAGCAAGGAGAAATAGAGGCTATTTGCTGGTTTGATTTTAGCTGGAATGGGAGATGGCTGTTGTTCCTATCATACATCAAACCGAGCTCTGGATCTCCACAACAAAAACACTTCAATACAGTCTGCAGCTATGTCTTTTTTATTCTCCTTTTTCAACCAGTGCTGCATGGGAAACCACATCTCACACATGCTCCCCCAGCTGAAAAAAAAAAGTCAGTTTAGAAACAACTGTCACTACATAGCATATTTTCCTCATTATAAGGCACTCAAAGAACAAAAAAAAGCCATCTGCTGTAACTTGGCTGCCCTTTCCATTTTAGGTTAACCACATTTCTGGCTTTTTCATCCTCATTCCCGATTAAATCTTTCTCCAAAAAATTGATTGGTTTACAATTTGTATTTAAACCTTCTTATTCAATTCCAGTTTTTTTGTCAGAGTATCGGACAAAATCATAATATCTTATACAAAATAGTTCTGCCTAAACTTTGAACATGTAACTGATCTTCCATTTTTAGGCAGATTTCTGGGGAAAAGGACTGAAGGTCCCATGGGATTAATAGTCCCAGCTTTGTGCTAGATCCTAAAGTATAATGGCATCATAGCATACCTTGAGTGTTAACTCCTTCATTGTACAGAGTTCTTGTGTGGAGCGTTCTGTTCACTTCCACTTTACATTTCTAGGAGGTTGCTAGAAGAAGCTGTTGTACTGTGCTTTGTACAATCAGAGAATTGCACCATGTCCTGTCTCTTCGGGAGGCATTTGATTTTTGTTCTGCTTAGTTCTATCTATTGTGCCTTTATCAAATACAAAAGTATCTGTGTGGAGAGCAGAATGATGGGAAATGTTTGCCCTCGAGTTCTAATGCTGTCTCTCCTGTTTCAGTCTTGTTAATGAACAGCAAAACAATACAACAAACCGACAAGTCTGAGCTTCTCTTTGGTATCACAGCAGGCACACGGAATGGCTTCTCCCAGGCATACTGATCGCTTTTGCCACATTTATAGTGCTCTAATAAATGCTGCTTGGAGCCGCTCCAGGCAATTGTAATTAATTCTCAGTGGGATGCTCATAGTGGTCACCCCGGATCAGAAAGGTCAGGACTTTGTCTGTGCCTTTACAACATCAGTAAAAATTAAATACCCACTTTCCCCAAAGGTCATCACAAGCCAAATACACAAAACGATCAATCTCAATCAGTTTCTCGTTCCCTGCTGTTTCTCATTATTTCTGCAGATATCCTAAAAATTAAAAGTAAACACACAAACAAATCAAGGCAGAAGGCGTTTTCAGTGTTGATCTAATCCTCTCTCCTATGTAAGCAACTGATGAAGATACAGCCAGGGAAAGTGAGAGAGCCCCCTGAGCGCGTGGAGAGCCAATTCACCTATGGGGACTCTGGCTTTAATTAATCTCCCTGCCTTCTTAGGGTGGCTAAAAGAGGAAAATCTAGCCTGGAAAACATCTGTTGCACTGCGGAGGCAGCAGCAATTCAAGGTGGAAGCCTACGGAACCTGAAGGGAAAATGCTTCCCGCGCTGCCGGCGCGGGTCGAGCAGCGAGGGCTGGAGCCGCAGCTCAGCACCATGGACAGGGCGCCCCGGGAGGGACACGGAGGGATGGCAGGGAGGGGACAGGCAGGCGGGGAGAGGGACAGGCAGGCCGGGAGAGGGGCAGGCAGGCCGGGAGAGGGGCAGGCAGGCGGGGAGAGGG
>VZTT01036488.1:0-17078 GCA_013400855.1 Buphagus erythrorhynchus | reverse complement strand
AGGGGGGGGGGGGGGCAGGCGGGCGGGGAGAGGGGCGGGCAGGCCGGGAGAGGGGCAGGCAGGCGGGGAGAGGGGCAGGCAGGCGGGGAGAGGGGCTGCCCACCCCATGGGCCCCCGAGACTGCCGCCCCATCCCCGCGGGGCCGCCCGGCAGACGGCTTTCTTTGCTGCATGCATTTACCGCCAGCGCTCCGCTGTGTTTCCATAACTTGTCATGGCCTTTGAAAAGGGCAATGTGAAATTGGTTGTCAGTTTTCTTTCTGTTGTTTTTCTNTGAATACATTTTTTCTTTGTTTGTTTTTTTTTTTTTTTTTTTTTTTTTTTTTTTTCCACTGCATATATATCGAAACCTGGCAGTTTTGCAAAGGAGGAGGAGGAGGAGGGAGGAGGAGACCTCAATGCAAGCAAAGCACGAAAATAAGGAAGAGAAATAGAACAGTGTGCACTTCAGCCAAGAGAGGAAGCATCGGCCAAAATCACGCACAGAATAAAACCATTTCCGGACCATTCTAACCCCACAGCTACTCATAATCACAGCCTTCCTCAGGGAGAGAACATCAGTCAAATATTTCTCATTGACACTGGTGTAAATCCAGGTGCCTCTTCCAGTATAACTGTTTTCTCTTTACAGTGCCAGAGAGCAAAAATTTGACCTTGCTGATTTTATTAGAAATATGTAAATTTTACAGAAAAAAAAATTCAGCTTCTTCCTCTGTATTATTTTCTTATTTGGCAAATATTATTTTCTTTCACTGGCATGGTGTAAATCCTGAGCACATTATCACTTCTTTCAGAAACCATGTAATTTTGCTTGCAAATGTCATGTCCTGTTGTTCAGTATGGGAAGTGCCAGCTTCAGGGCCAAGGCAGCTAGGTTGTCTTAAACAACTGCAAGAAATAGTCTTCAAAGGCTATCAGACACTAGATATCATTACACTGCTAATTTCCCTTGGGACGCTCAATCTCTGCTCATAGGCTCCTCACAATCCCCTGCAAAGTCCTCATCTCAGCCTCACTCTCTTTACATCAATCTCTGCCTCCCTCTCCTCCACTATATTCTCACTTCTGTGCATCATCTCTCTCACTCTGTTTTTCTTTTTAGTCATTGTGCACCACCATTAAACCAGCCAAGGAAGAGAAAATGTTCCAGCCTCACTGCCTTCTCCTCAGTGCTATACTTCCTTCAAAAAGCTAGGGAACCAAATTAAGGGGGATACCATCACATCATATATGATGTTTTCAGGGTCTCTCTCTTATATTTTACTTTCTTTGGCTGCAAATCATTGGGCAGTCGAACTCTGAATAGTATCTAACAGTATTCTTTATCAGTTATCTTTATCTAGCACTGAAGTACAAATGAGAAGAAATTATCCGTCAACTTGTACACAAGATAATTTCATTTTCCATCAAATAGTGTGTCTTGTAAGAAATGCAGACTGATGATGGACTCTGGCTGGTGTTTATTATATGAAGTGCAACAACTCCTATGATGCAGCCCTCCTTTTCTGCTCTATCTCTCTATTGATTCCCATCAGATAATTAAATTGTGAACTCTGAAAGGGAAAGCCATCTTTCATTTCAAGTACTGCTCAGTGTCTGGCCCAGCAGGGCTCTGAGCCCTTCTTAGATCCCTGGCAAGGCTGCAATGCAAATAGTAAAGGACTGCATCTGCCTGCTCACCAGCCCCAAGACTCCATGCTTGCCTAATGCAGGGGTCTTATATATCCAGTAACACAATAGTTGGAGTGACAGATCACTACAGTGCTATTGTGCCGGAAGTGTTGTTATGAGTATAAAGGATTGAGCCAGTTATTAATCATCTCAAAGCACTTTACAAAGGCACAAATATAAATCACAGCACTCCATCCTGCTGGGTAATTCCATTCTGCCACAATAAATCCCTTCTAAAATTTCTATCGATAGTAGTATTTTTCACTTACAGTCCTAAACTTTGTGCTTTATTGCTTTATACCACTGAAAAGCTGATGTATTTCTCTTCTGAGGTGATCAATTGCTTTCTATGGAAATTCAGATGTCCACAGAGCTGCAGTATGTTCTTTATGCAGCTGTCAGAGAACTCTAAAAAGCCATTTCTTCTTATTAAATTATGTATAAATGCACAATTTTTTACTATAAAGAAAATGCATGAATGATGTTAAGCAACAGAGTTTTTCAGACAACCTTTTTAAATGCCAGAAGAACAAACATGGAATTCCAAATTATATTTATCAAAATATAATATAATTCAAATCCAAAAGTATCCAGAAAGGAGAAAATACTCTAATGTCCTCCTAATGCACCTTTCAAAATCTCCACACAACGTGGACAGTTCTGAATATAAAATGGCAACTTCATTTGCAACTGGCTATTTATTATTTAGTATACAGTCTATATAGCTGTGCATTCCTTTATAATACATGAAGGAAGCTTTTAATTAGTAAAGCAGGGAAGATTTGATCCTTTAGACAGCCATGCTGGAGAACATTTGAAAAGCCGTGTGGAACTGCAGTTTCTGAAGCCTTGCAATGCTATTCATAGCTACCACTTAGGATTTGTTCCTCAGAGAGAGCAGCTCCCCCTGAACAGAGTAGGGTGTTTGTGTACAAATGGAAATGGCATACTGGAGCATTCCATGCTGGTGACAGTGCAGGTCACTTCCTTTGCTTAAAAAATTAAAGAAAAATCACTTTCCAGCTGCCTTTCACAAGTTCCGATGCATTCTTACGCCTTCCAAAGAGAAGATAAATGGACCATCTTTTCAAAACAATGTCTTTGAAATTGTGTATTACACCTGATATCATCAGTTTTGCAGCTATCTTTGGAAGCTTCTCTGGTTTTGCAGCAAACTAAAGAGATAAGCAAACACATACTAGGATCTACATCGTTGCTTGGAAACAATCAGTTTGGGAATGGCATAATCCTATTAGTCTGAGGAAGACCAAAATTTTAATAGACTTCATGCAATTCAGATGCAAACTCTTCCTCTCAAATCAAATTTTACTACACATATAGCAGCTTTCGTCTTTTTTTCCCCTCCCTACTAAAGGGCTTACAAAATGCCTCATGGCATCACAACAATGAATAATGATGTGCTAAACCTTTATTGATTTGCTTGGCATTCTCATAGACTCCCCACTCCCAAAACATATGCACTGAATTACACAGTCATGTTTGCAGTATTAAGAATGCATTACATTCAAAAGAGAAGATTGGAGAACTTAAAGGACTGCTGATGGAATATAGAGGTCCAGATTATTCAAGCTGGGCTTGGCACAAGAGCACATCTGGGTGCACAGGAGGGATGCTGACACCACAGTTTTAGGGAACTCAATCAGTTGGCACGTCTGGTGAGAGCCCTGCTATTGTGAATGGAGAAACCCTGGGATCTCCTGTGACTGAGCCAGAGCAGGGGCTCACTTACTGTCCTATTCTTTCTCTGCTGAGTACAGAAGAAGCCTCACTACCTGAAAAGATCATTGAAGTTTAGCAGAGCCTCAGGTCTACTCTGATATGTTTTCAGCTGTCTCAGGAGCTAAATCGACACCTGGGGCCGCAGCACAGGGAAGCCCTGTGCTCATGCTGTGGTGCCAGCATGGATAGTGCTGACTCCTCTCCTCAGCTCCAGGATAGAGATAGTTCTAGTGATGACTCATGAATTCAACTTTCCAAATTCTAAGTGATGCAGAGCACCAAGAAAGAAATAGAGGTTGAAGTCTGTAGTCTTTCATAGCTACATTTCCAATTTCAGGAGTACTGAACTAGGCTCTGAAATCCATCTTTATTCAGAGGAGCTGCCATTTACACACTGAACTCGCTTCCACTTCAGTGGAGCAGAAACTTGTGTAAAGTGTACCCTACACACAATGCTTTCCCAGCGAAATTACTTCCTGCCTCATGGCTGTGGCTGCTGGCTTCAACCCAGCCAAGAAGAAGAGTTATCTAACCTTACTGTGTCAGTGTGAAATTCACCTATTGGCTATGGGCAGCTCCTTCTCAACAGGTATCATGATCAGAGCCGCTATGACAACCCAGATTCAGTTCATACCTGTTTAGCAGCCACACAAAGGATGGCAGCAGCCTTACCAACAGACCTACTTTTCACTCCAAGACACTTCTCTCCAAGGCAGGGTTGAGACTTGCAGGGCAGAAATAATGGTGAGATACTACTGATGTTGCCTGGACTGAACTCCATTATCTCAGGCTGTCAAGCAAGCTTGCACTTTTGACATTAAAAGCATGAATTGCAAAAGTACAAATGGGAGATGATTCTCAAAAGGCATTTTTATAGCCAGCAGAAAGCTTCATGCCAATTGCTTAAAAAGGCTTTGAAAGTTTTCCAAGACAGCACAACACAGGCCCAGATCACTCCAACTGATTTAGCTTCATAATTGCCTTCTCTTTCAATATATATTTTTGTCTTTAGCTGAGTGTCTCCTACCCTGCTGCCAAGTCCCCTCTCACAGCCAGTATCCTTCAGGAAGGGATGAAGAGCTTCCTTTCCCACCCCACAAACATGACCTGGCTGTGCCACAGGTTGCTGTGGGCAGAAGCACAAGGTGCACTTACTCAACTGTGCCCAAAAATATTTCCAGCATTCCCAGCATGAAGTATGAAGGAGAAAGTCTAGCTCTGAAGCACAGCACAGCTGACTGCTAACTCCTAAAACCTGGAGTGATCCCACAGCATTTGGCAATTTCTGCTTGGCCAACACAACATTTGCAAAGCTTAACCTATTCTGTCACCAAGAATTACATGACCAGACCAGCTGAGAAGAGGAAGTGTTTGTGTTTCAGCCAGCCCCTCCAAGTGCTGGGTTTTACTGAGACAGGTTTCTGCAAGTAACTTGAACAGAAGATCATACTCTGAGCTCTAACACTCCTTCCAAAGGTTCCCAGGAGCCTCTTTTCACCTGCATAATGTCTGTCTTCAGGCAGTGCTGGAGGTCCAATGAATTTTTAAATGCAGTATTTGGATCAGAATTTTTCTAACCTTCTTTGCTGCTATTTCTACACAGGTTACAGAAGAGCTAGTCTGACTTGAGCTCTCTGAGACTATCCTAGACTGTTCTGTTGTTGTCTAGACCTCCTGGGCACTTGTATTTCCACCTTGAGATCTCCAGTGGTGCTGTCCTCATTCCTACATCCAAGCACTGAGAAAATTTTGAGCTAGCTGCTTCAGAAATGCAAAGGAATGGATAATAACTTTTTCTCACTTGTGTTCCTTAACTACTTTTTCTCTTAGTAAGAAATCTGCCTTTTTTCTTGTCTTTTCTATACCTTCAGCACTTTAATGATTGGCCTATTTCTTATTTCTTGCTCTTTGGATTTTTTATATATTGCGTTTTTATCTTGGAAAGATTTCTTGGGTTCTTCAGTGTCTAGCCACAAGGTTCTTCCATATTAATATCTTATATTTGGCTGGCAGTTANTTGCTGGGAAGATGTAAACACAATGTGAGTGATGGTGTCAAAGTAGCTCAGCCCCCTTTTTTATTTTTTTCTCTAACTTTTCCTCACCACAATCTAAAAGAGCCTTTCTACTCTACAATTATAGCCCCTGCCTTCCAGTTCCCACCCCATATATCCCCAAGCAGTAGCGGGGGGTCTTTCAGTTCCACATGTGATTTGAGCTCTTTTTACTTTGCTTGGCCCTGCAGGAAGCCTGGGTTTGGGAAGGCTGTGGATGCTGTTCACACAGAAATGACTGCAGTCATCACAGAACGTTCTTGGGGGTATTGGGGGCCACCACAGGGAGCAGAGGCTGACATCAGTAAGGAGATGTGGGTGGGTGAGCCAGTAGCATGGAGCCAGCCAGGTGAAAAGGGGAACAAGCCAAGGAGGTGAGCCTGGTGGTACCACAGGAATAATTGTGTGTCCAGTAAGGCTGGAGCAGCTGATCATGGCAGAAGGTGAGTGTGTACATGCTGAGGAGGGAAGAGCTTGCGCCCACGGCAGTCAGGATGAGGGATGAGTCACAAGTGCTAAGCCTCGCTGAGAGGCTTAAACATTTCAAGCACCAGCACCCACAACCCTGTAACCACAGCTCAACCACTGCTCATAATGAGCCCTTATGTGCAGTGCTGAGTTTCCAAGGTCTCAGGGCTGAGGTTCATTAGCCTTTTTTTGTCTGAACTTTCCTTAATTTGCCTAGAGCTTTCTTTTAAGTATGGTTAGTTGTATCTGCTTTTTTTTTTTTTTTTCCCTAATGACCAGGCGGCTATGCTTGATTAGTATTCCTTTTGCTTGTTTTTGCAGGCTATAACCATAATGTTTACATTGACAGTAGCAACTAAAAGCTCTTCCGTGCAGAATGAAGCCTTTGTGCCTAAACACAGTGAAGTGGTGTAGGGGAAGGCAGGATGATGAGAAAAGGGGCAGAGTCTGACATGGCAGAGCCCAGGGCTGCAAACAACTCACCAATGGGCAGCTACAGAAATGAAAATCTGGGAGCTGCACAAAACACATTTCAAGGGTAGCAAACAGTGAAGAACAAGTATCTAACATAAGTAAAACATGGTTGCAATGCAGAGTGGCAAATCAAGGTGCAAACCAAATTAGCAAATTTACAAATTTATCCAAATTGGCTCCTAAGGGGAGGAGGATGACACTATCAACATGACAAAGTACACAGGGGTGCTGTTTCCCCCCATCCCCTTGATTTGAAGCCATCATCTGAGCACCCAGAAGGGCAGTGGAAGGGGTTGCAAAACACTGGTAGAAAGACCAGACACTAGGAGTGGATATAACAATTTTAGCTGTACTGTTGTTATTGAAACCTTTTCTATAGTAATATTTTTTGCTTTTATTTCCTTTCTTTTCTATATTAATTAGGTCTGGATCAATAAGAATTTTTTTGATCAGATCATTTAGATTTCAATTTTGCTAAGAGCAGATTCTTACCCCTACCCAGTNATTCTCACCATTTTCCCAGAGCAATGTGAGTAAGAGTGGGAAAGAGATGCTCAGCAGTTGCAGAGCATCCATTACAGTCACTTGGCTGGAGCAGCAGATTCACTGAGGCCCTACATAACGTTCCTACTATAAAGGAGTTCTAATTCCTGTAAGAAACCTTATTTGTTCCCATGGCTCTGCAGTGCATGCAGATAATTCCCATCAGCTCCTACCAGCTCTATGCTGTGTGTTTTAATGTGCTTTTCTGACTATGACAGAGCAAGGTCCTGAGAAGTGTGAGATCATCCCCAGCACCTTTGATTTTGCACTGTAGCAAAGGGGCTGTAACTCTGTATTGAGATGGCTTTTAACCAAGCACCACAGAGCAGAAGAAATCACCAGCTGCTTTGGGACATGTAGGATCCATTATCCCNGTAGGATCCATTATCCTGTTCCTTGCCTGCAGAGGCAGAGTCAGCTCTTAGCTATTCTGGTTTTATGGTCATTTTGCCTGAGGAGAGCAATTTAAAGCAGGTGCAGCATCACCAAGAAATGAGGCCAGTGACCTGGGGTTTCAAAAGGATTTGAGCATCTAGACACAAGTGCAACCTTGCTGAAAATACCCAACACTCCTTGGGACACTCCTCCCTCTACTATTAACTACTTGGAATAGTTTTTCCTCTGGTTGTTTTAGGTCTTCCCACATTTGATAAAAAATTTCCAGATCTCTGATGGAATTGATNTGTTAACACCAGGCACCTGAAGGCACTAACATTCTCACCATTTTCCCAGAGCAATGTGAGTAAGAGTGGGAAAGAGATGCTCAGCAGTTGCAGAGCATCCATTACAGTCACTTGGCTGGAGCAGCAGATTCACTGAGGCCCTACATAACGTTCCTACTATAANTTAGGAGACAAAATGCCAGCATTTCCTTCTATAAGCACTGAGATAATACACTGAATTTCCAAAGCTGCTACCTGCAAACCTCACTCAATATCAGCAGCTCCAGTGGGAATTCAGTGCCTCTGAGAGTCCAACTAGAAACAAAACCACAGGCTAAAGACAAACTGCAGAGGATATTGGTGAAAGAAATTGAAGAATAGTTTTCTGAGAGATGTGACATTCCCTGGAGAAAGGGCTGTCCAACCTGGCTGCTGTATAGATTTTTTGGTTGCTTTTGTGAGAAAAAAAAATCTAATTATGAATGTGTACAAAAAAAAGTTTTCATTGGCAGATTATCACCTAAATCCTTTGCAGAAAAAGTGAATTAAAGAGGAATTTGAGTGGGGAAAGAACAGTGCCTGGGTCAGGAGATCAATCCCTTATGCGCAGTGTATATGCCTTTACAATGTGCAGGCATTTTCCTTGTGTTTCTCAACTTTCTTTCTGCCCTTTAATTTAAGGTTGCATGTTCTGATAGTAAATGTTGCACAGCTGCAGAAAGGAAGTTGCAGACAGCCTGTAATTTACTGCCAAGCATCACTCTGAAGAAGTTTGCAATTTGTGATAATGGTATTGTTCCTTCAATTCTGTTCTTGTAGCTCATCCTTCATTACACACACTTTACAAAGCCTTCTGTGTTTAGCAGCATTAGCCCCTCAAGCAAAAGATTACAGTAAGAATATTTAAAATTTTATTACTGAAGCTTTTTTCCCAAGTCCCTAGTGGCTGTAAATACGAGGTATGAGTGGGAGTGCCAGGAAAAATCATCCCTGTTTGTGTCAGGCAACAAATAAACCTCACATGTATAATACAACTTGACATGATAAACCATCAGTACAATTAGCCCTTAGATTAGTAATTTTATAATTAAACTGTTCAGCAATGACTCAAACCTTTGTATGGCATCTTTCAAGATACAAATAGCTTTAGCAAGCAAAACAGACACCTGTAGTTTATTGCTTCAAATGCACTTTTCCATTCCAGATACCTGATCTTTTTCCTGAGAAAACTGAATATGACTTGAATTAAAAGGATGGGCTTTACCCAAAGCAGTCTGAGGCTCAGATGGAAGTGTATAATCTGTGTCAGCCCTGGATGGACTGGGGACGTGCACTTTTGTCTCACAATAGGCCATTTCTCTGGTAAAGAATTTGCATTTTACTACTTTCCCAGGCAAGAAATGCATAATGTCTTACCTCTAAGGAGGGGTGTGGATGTGCACAGAGAATCACTGCACAGAATCACACAGGCAGGATTCAAACCAGACAGATCTGCTGTTTCTTCAGGTTAAAGCTCTGGTTTGCTTCTAATTATGATACCGGTCAAATCCACATAGGATTCAGATTGGTTAAACCCAAATTTATTTTGATGTGTGATATTGGTCTTGTGGAGCTTGCCCATCAATGACTCTCTCCAGACACATTAGTTGGTGTCACCAAGGGCCTCCCAAGGACGGGAGAGTGCTCAGCTCTGCTGCAGAGCCATTATTCACAGACCACATGTAATTGCCCAGGATCTGTGACACTGCACTTGGCTCACAGATTATTCTGCATTATATCAGCACCCAGTGCATCCTCTTGAGTGATGCAGTTAAATTTTCCTCTTCTGTGTTCCAGTATGACTTTTCCTTTTCCCCAGCCAGGATATTCCTTTCCTCCAGAGAAATCATATCCAGTGCCTTTTGAGGAGTCTCTGGTTTACCTTGTTTATAAACCCACTTTATACCATAGCTGAAACCCCCACTGCTTTATATCTCTATGTGTCTTTTTTTTCACCTTAGTACAATGAGAAAGAGGGGATCATGCAAGAAAGATCTTAATATACTTCATGGAGAACCGACCCAAAACATGGCCTGTGTTCAGCCAAGAAAAGTTTTTCAAACTCTGGTAATATATATAAAAAAAAACAGAAACAGGAATATGAATGATCCACCTTTTCCCTACCAATCATTGGCTATATTTAATTGAACACCAGGGCAATAAAATTTTGTTATCTGATAATTTCTTTGAGTGGAATGAATTCAGACTAAGCAGTCAAGTTCATATGGTGTTTGTGAATTTAGATTTATTTTTCAATACAAATTTTGTAAGGTTTTGTAAAGCTAATGTGTTCCTAAATTAGGTTAAATATAGAGGTGATGCAATTAGAAAGTAGTTCATAGTTAATCAATATTATAAAGAGCTCCAAATGCTTTGGTGGATAGATCATCATGTATCGTTTTAAATACAAGTAAGATTGGTTGAGAAAAAGTCATCTTTTCAGAGCGATTCTTTGAATGATTTTTTTTTTCAAAATGCATTGCTCTCTTGTTCTAACAAGATGAGAAATTCAGTTGCAGAAAAAAGGAACTACAAGACTTTGTGAGAAGGCTGAAAAAATCTACAGAAAATGTTTCCTTTGCTTTCTGAAAATCTGTAGCCTCTGCCAGTAATTTTTGTGTGACTGGTCAGGAGTAAATTTAGCAGAAGTTTTACTCAGGCTCTGACTCATTGCAATAAAACAGAAGTAAGAAGTGTCCTCTGTGTAATTTTCTCCTCTGTTAGTATTAATATTTGCCTACTAAAGTAATTTCTTAAGTACAATGTACTTTCCTGAGTCTCTAGCATATCCTAACATAGAACTTTTACTTTGATTTCTATAGGAAGTGGTACCTGTGGTTTTCAGAGATTTGTGGCACATGCAGCTGTGTAGGTATAAGGCATCTTTGGGCAGCAAGGTCTGTTTTGGCAGCCCTTATATTCTAGGTATTTCCCAGATTTCCTCAGTTAGCAAAGAGCTCCACAGCAGCAGAGAACTCCAGAAGACATCATGAAACCTATATGAAAAACACATTGAACACCAGCTGCAGAATAATTACTGTCTTTACTGTCATCTTTCAGTGGCTGGCCACATGCAGTTTGACCAGCAAGCTGTGACTTCCATCTCCTCTGAAAAGGAACAGGATTAGATGGGATGATGCTTCAGGCTGGCTGGTAACAGTGGGAGACATTTCACTGACCAGTCCCTAGAGAAGAGAGGCTGGGAAAGATGTTGCTTCTGCTTGCTGAGGACAGTTTAGCACCAGAACTCAGCATTAAGAGATATCAGCCCTAAGAACAGCCTTTTCCAGATTTTCTGTGAGTCCTTCGGGCCTTGATGGTATCTCGGAGTGGGAGCTCCCTCCCATCTCTCCTCTCCTTGTTGATGTGATTGTGATACCTGCAGATTAGCACCTCACCCTGGTCAGGCCCCTCTGAGTCCCCCCCAAGAGCAAACACAGACACTCCTGGCAAGACAAAGCCCCATTTACCCACCAAGAGATAAGTTCAGGCTTCTTTAGATGATTTGCCAGCAAAGCATAAATACAGTTTTAACCTCAGCCCTGCAACACAATGTGTCTGTTTGCTTAGGCTCTCTTACCTAAAACATATCTCTGCTCTCAGAAGAAAGGGCTGAAGGCTCCATCCCACCATCATGGTGTCAACCTCTGCAATCCAGAAGCAGAAAGCTCTTCCCCAGTGCAGAGCTGGTTTATAGACCTTAGGACTGGAGTCAGATGTTAAAAAGCAAATGCTGAGAAGGATGTTTAGGAGTCAGACTAAGAACTACCTGAAATATCTACAGAGTGTCTTTTCCCTGGTCTCCGGACAAGATAATGTAATACATTGCTGCAACATAATATGTCCTGTAACTGATCACAGGGGGAAAAATGGTGAAACTCATATATTTTGCTGTCTACTTGCAGCCCAGATGCCCGTTTAAATATTTCCTTATTTCCATCCTTCTCCCTCCAGCAAATGTCACAACTAGCATAACAGAACTTCTGAAGGCCTTGTTTTCCTCTGAGAGCATGAAGTAACCCAAATAATATCAATGGGCTGTGGCTAGAAAGTTTCACGAGGGAGGAGAATTAAGCCAGTTGAATAAACATGGATCAGCTTTGGCTATCACCCCAGGGTGAAATCTCTAGGTCACTTTGGCTGGAAATGACAGTGTGAAATGGGTCAGACATTCAGACCTTGGCTCCCCATTTTCCAGACCCTAAAGTCAGCCTTCAGAGACAAAGCAAGCAGGGAATGATGACCCACTGGAGTTAATGGGCTCTGGGGAGGCACAGGGAAGGGATGGAGCCTGTGGAAAGAGGGATGGGGACAATCCATGCTCAGGGAGGACAGAGAGGGGGCAGAAAGGGAGCACAGCATTGTTGCAGCAATGGTGAGCTCCTGCAGCACCATCCTACTGCACCCCAGTTCTCTGCACAGTCGACAGAGAGGCATAATTGTGTTTTGAAAAGGCTGGGTTTAAGACACACAATAAATTTCCTGACTGACACCTCAGTGGTAAATGTGTATAAATTCCCCTGGATAACATGCCGCTTGGAGAATTACAGGCTGTGAGTGCTTGGGTAAGTTTTACTGCTTTGGTTTCAGTAGGCTGGCTAATGGCTGTGAAATTCCCTCCCAGCTCCTAGTTTGAGCACTACATCCACAATTTAAAAGCACTCACATGTTTACCCCCATGTTAGCTAAAGAAAGAGGCTATATGGGCTCTATATTATGTTATACTCCTTGATGGAGCTAGAGGGATACCAGAAAGCTCACTTCAGCAGCAAAGCTGTAACCTTAAGTGAAAAAATACACAGAAAATCTTCTCCAGCAAAAAAGCAAAAATAAAAAACCCAAAAAACCAAAACACATGAGCCTTGAGCACCAGAAAGAATTAAGGCCTAATTCTGCAAAGATATTATCAGCAGCCACTGCAGCACCTATTGTTTCTATTCATAAGCTCCCTTCCATATCTTTGTCTCTTTTACTACATCAGTTTCAGACTACTGAGAAATTCCTTGGTTCCCAAATCAGACTGAAGCCACTGTAACCCCTGGATGCACTTGAAAGCAGCTGATTCTGATTTGGTTTTTGCTCTATTATCTCACATTTCCTCCCTTGACCTCTTGAAGAGATACCATTCAAACGCTCTGAAAAGAAGCTCTGACTTGCTAGTTACATAAACTTTCAAACAAAAGGCATGCATAATTAGATCGCCCAAATTTGTGCAGTAGCAGAAGCCTTATTAACAGAGAGCAACCCTAGAAAGAGGCTTTTTCCTAACCAAAGCAGAACTACAGGGCTTTGAGGCTGAAATGCTGAGAACACTTGGACAGTACTTACCTACTGCAGTCTTGTAGATGACATAATGCTGTTAATTAATGGACTCCAGAGAGTCTCTTTTGTTTGTCTTTGTCTACAAGCTCATTTAAGTAAAAACGTTTCCATCTCCATTGCTGACTTGAACTCTCTTTTAGGGGACAATTCTGCATTACATTTTCAGCCAGCACATAAACAGAGTAAAATAGTTGTATGGCAAAGCAGGGCCATGGGGACTTTTTCTCCATCCCACAGCACTCAGCTCATCTGGAAGGAGTCCAGTGGCCTTGCACAGGCACAGAGTGGTGCCTTTGGAGGGCTGAAGGGCATGTTTGATTCTGATCTTGCATCCCTGCAGACACACAGCTTCAGTGTATTCTGGGTGAAAGCTGTGGGAGCACAAAGGGCAGAGTTGAACGCACAGCTGGACGCAGCTGTGTGCAGGGACACAGAGCATGCTGGGGTGTGCAGGATGGTGGAGGAATATCTGAGTGTTCTGCAAGGTTCTGCCTGCAAGCAAGGTGCCTGCTCTGCCATTGTAGTCAAGGCAGTCTCTGGCTTTTGGGAACAATTCTACTTCTCTTAAAGTAACCATTAGCTTAGCTATGTTGGATGGTTGGCAGTTGCAAAGGATGTGTCCACACTATTGTTCTGGTTTGGACCACAAGTGAGCTTTAGAAAAAGGGAATCTCCTGATCAGCTCCATGGAGTTTCCCATGGACCCTAAACACTCTTCCCAGGATCCTTCTCTATAATTTAGGGGAGCTTCAGGCAGTCAAACAATTGTCAAATTTCAAAGCTTGACAAAGCAGCCGTTTCCCTCCCAGAAGGTGATACATTCTGTTCTTCCTGAGCAGCAGCCCCAAAGTCTGATGGATGAGGTCTGACCAGGACATTAAAGGAGAACCTGGAAGAGTGGCAGTGGCAGATGAGGTGAGGATGGATTCAAGTCCTCATGAACTTTATCGATCTCGAGTAAGTCCAGAGCTGACTGTTTCCTCATGGAGATGTGATGAATCCCAGGGTCACCAGAGCCCCAGTCCAGCTGATAGACTATTGAGCACCTCCCATCATTCCTCAACTGGGCCAAGGGCACAGCTGGGAAGGGAAATTCGATTTGAACACTATAGCTTGGTGAGGAAGTATTGATTTCTTTCTGTTTTTTTTCTGGGTAGACATTTGTCACCAAATCCTGTTCTTTTCATGGAAAAGAGATATTTCAATGGATAGTCCTCTGGAAGTCACAAGGAAAATATTTTCATAAAAAGAAAATCAATTTCTTTGGGCTCAGAACATCACTGGAAATTAATGTGCATCAAATTAGAAGTTCACTGTCCAAAGGCAATGATGTTGAACTTTGGTTTGGTTTTGGTTTTTGTTTTTAAGTCTATGTGGGTATTGTGGAGGTCCTCCTTTGTCAGAGGTAGAGGAGATCTGTGTGAGTGCTCTGCCTGCCTGCACCAAAGGCTCAATCACACTCTTGTCCTCCATCAAAATGATTCAACTTTCTGAAAAAGGCAAATCAGGGCCTGCTCAAAGCAAGCTGTTCTGCCCCTTACTGAAGGATGCTGCTCTGGACCAGTCCTTTACAGGGTTGGGAACAGTAGTTCCATCTTGGCCATGTGCCTGGAAAACAATGTGTTTCTGGGAGCAAAATCTGACACTGCTGTCAGCTGTCAAATAGCCCTAGCCATGTCCCACATTCTCCTGGCTCTTCAGGGAGCCCCTTGGACACATCTCTGTGGTTGTTGCTTTCATGTACACTGGCTGCAGCACCTTAGCATAGGGAGCAACTCTTTGTACAGAATGTCACAGGATGATGTTTAGGGTAGCTTGGTTTTGGTTTTTTGGGTTTTGTTGTTGGTTGGGGTTTTTTTGATTGCTTGTTTTGGGGTTTTGGTTTTTTTGGGTTGTTGGGGGTTTTTTTGTTTGTTTTTGGTTTTTTGTTTTGTTTTGTGTTTTGTTTTTTGTTTTCTGTTTTCTTTCAGAAGGCACCCTAGGAAGAAATGCAAAAAGAAATACAAGAAGAAAGCAGAAGATGATGCTAACACAAGCTCTTCAATAAAGCAATTGTCCTTAGGTAAAATGTCCAACATAAACCAGGTTTGTTCTAGGCAAGTGCTCACTAGAGCAAGAGGGTGATCCTACCTTTTGGAAAACTTTCTGCTAGGCTGCTCTCTAAGCCACTTTCTACAGCAGCAAACTAGAAATGGAGCTGCCTTGCTGCTTGTGGCTTTTAGCTCTAGAGAACAAGTGCTCACCATTCTGACTTCCTGGCCATATAGGGAAAGTAAGAAATCTCTGAGTTTGTCTTCATCCCCCTAAGCAAATCTGCTACCAGCCATGGTGCAGCAATCTCCACCCTGTGCTTCGATGTGATGTCCTCTGAGATCTGGGAGAGGGGATCCTTCCCTCTCCTGCCAGTGCTCAATGTTGAACTGGAGGGCTGTGACGTTATCACCACCTCATCTCTCACTGTCCAGGACCTGCTGCATGCTATTATCTATGGACACAAGTTTCGTGGGACGGGAATGTGGGGGAGACTAAAGATACCAGAGACTTGCTCCACTCTCTCCTCACATTCCCACCCTCTGGGATTTCCCTGCTCCCATCCCTCCTGCTGAAGACCAACCCACAGGTTTTACCCAGCAAGAGACTTTCTTTCTTGGTACCTACCCATTGACTTTCTCTGGCACCTCTTGAGTTCCTGTTGCCCTTTTGCCTCCTGCAAAAGCCTGGCAGCCCAAAACCATTGGCTCAGCAAAGATGCTGAGGGGATTCCAATGTAGCCTCTCATTTTGTGTTGCTCTCCTTCTCCCTGCCTTCTCCCTAATGCCTTGGGAGGCCATGCACATTCCATGGAGCCAAGCAGCCAACAGCAACCTCACGCAAGATTTTTTGTGGCTCGAAAACATTTGCTGGAAGCACCAGGGCACAGGAGGAGTAGAGGAGGCTGCCATGTGTTGGACACTTCAGTCTGTTCTTGGGCCATCACAGGAACTTCTGAGCTTGGCAAAGTTCAGACCCTTTCCAGTTTCAAACAATCTTGGCAAAAACAATGTCTGCCACTCAGGAGATTGCTGTGGACTGAAAGAAAGAGGCAGTTAATGTAATTCTGCTCCTTAACCTCCTGTGACAAGACTTGGAGAGAAGGAAGGGGAAAAAAAGGTGATGGGAAGAGGAGGAGAAGGTGGGAAATATCTCAGCACTTTAATGAAGACTTTTCAAAATGTCTTGCACCTTGTCCCTGAATTCAGATCTCTTCCAGAAATGAACACCAAGGAACGTGGTGCTGTTTTTGAGGCAGCCAGGGTGCTAATGCAAGATACCCACACTGGTACATATGTTTTGGTTGATCTGGGCTTTCCCTTCTGTTGTTGAAGTTCAAAAGGCATGGTTCAAAAGGTCTAAGTTTGCTCTTCAGACCTCGGGGAAAACGTTCCTTCCCTTGGAGGAGGAAGGCTGGTTGTGCAAAGAAATTAATGCTTTTCTTCTGTGAGGCTGTTAGAAACTGACTTTACAGAGAATAATATGTAAAGCACTTTGGCTAGAAGACATTGCAGCCCTTTTTGTGTTGCAACACACTGGAATACCTGAAATTATCCTTCAGGCTGCTATAGCAGCCTTCCCAAGACCTATTGACAGCCTCCTGTGATAAACCCTTGGAAAGGACACCACACCCCCAAGGTGAGGGATGCTGAGATGTCCCGTTCTTCTTCTCTCTGCCAGAGCTCTGTGCCCACCATAGCCCACTTTTTCCACTGGCACCCACCACTCAGGACAGGGCTCCAGGCCCCCAGGAAATCCACAGGGAATCATCTCCCTCTTACGGTGCGATCCCGTACTACACTTGGGTGCGCCCCTCCCGCTCCCGGGGTTTCCTGGAGCGGGCAGGCTGGCAACAAAACCACAGCAAGAGTGATCTAACATGGGGGTGGGATGGAAGATGGAAGAGGGGATGGCTGCTGGGGAGGAAAACGAGGGCAGGAAGGTGATGGTGAGGTTGGTCAGTCTGTGAGCGAAATGGGAGGAAGTGACCACCCGCGGCTGCTGAGCACTGGAGCCAGCGATGCAGAGCCCCCAGACAGTCCTTTCCACACCAAATCTAAAAATATTCCTTTGCCC
>VZTT01036485.1:10175-22502 GCA_013400855.1 Buphagus erythrorhynchus | reverse complement strand
CCATCTTGACACTTCTCTGTTGGCTGATTTAGGTTTCTTGCTCAAGGGAAAGTCCCACTTGGGGGCAGGTGTGCAAGTCTTTGCACATACTATCCAGGGATGTTAGGCCCAGGAACGGGGTTCAGAGCACTGTTTCTGTGTTCAGATTCCCTGGATTACCCTAAAAGCAGCCAGTTTAAGCTTGTACAAACACATTTGCTATTACCATCTAATGCTGTGTGTAGTCTTTTACTTTACAAAATGCAATAGTGGAGTAATAAGCTCTTGTAAACAAAAAACTGACAAGGAGACCAACATCCTAGACTAAACAACCTTAGCATCTGCAAAAGGCAGCTCATCATGTTTTCTAACATTTGTGGACTTTTCACTAAATTTATGATAGCCAGAAAAGCAGATTGTTCAGTGCCCATTTTTCTCCCAAGTCACTCTTCTTTCCTAGCATTAATTCAAATAATGGGAAAAACTGCTCTGCTCATACTGATGGCCAGGATTAGTATTTCTAGAGATTTGGATTGGCTAAACAACAGTGGTTAGGACCTGATTGAAGAGTACCAAAAAGAAAGATAACAAGGAATCATCTCATCAGTCCAGTAGTATGCACTCAGTTTATACTGAGAAGCCATTCATGAGAGAGAGAAAGAACAGGGAATGTGTGGATGGATCAAAACAGGACTGTTCAAAGTGTTAATGAAGAAAGATGCAATGGGACTATCTGCAGCTTCCCATCTCCATGCTGTGCGTGCTACTGAACAGGCCAGGATGCTGTACAACAGCAACGAGAAAAAAGGGTGTAGAGAGATGTCTCCTTTTGAACACTGAATTTATGTTAGGAGAAGGATGTAGAGTGGTCAGCATGCCTGGTACCCAGTCATGCCTGGTACTCAAAATACCTGACAGATTTTTAAGAATCACTGTGGACCTGTGATCTTTAAAAGAAGTTATGTCACCACAAAATAATGTAATTAAGAAGGTTCTTATGCTGTCCAGTCTCAGAATAGGCACGGTGAAGAAGTGGAAAGAATAAATTAGTCAGATTGTCTAATAAAAGTTTCCCAACAGCAATAGGATGCTATGAGTATATGAAGTCTCATTAATATATTGGAAGAAACAAGGAAAACGCAGTAATTATATTTTCATACAACCCTGACCAAGTTCTTTCTCTGTTCCAACAAGGCCTGGCAAAACCCAAAGCTCTTTGGGTTTGGGGTTTTTTTAAGAGAAGCATTATCTAACTAATACGCATAGTAATATTGAGCTAATTTGTTGGTTTCACAACAAAAGGCAAAATTAACGCAAATGTTTCACTTTCTTGGCATTTTACTGGGCCACCCTTGTAAATCTGAACACAACACTGCAGCTCTGGCACCATGGGGTCAGCTTTGTCACAGGGATGTGTATTAGAGGTATGAGGGAAGTACAACAGCAGATGGATACCTTAGGCTGTTTCTGGAGATGGCCTCACCAGTGCCCCCATCTTTGCTACTTCAATCTTGTCAGAAGCTGAGGTACTGAATTTGGCATGCACCCATCTCCCAGCTTTGGTCTCCCAGTACAGGTGCTAGGAGGATGGTGCCAGACTCTTTTTGGCTCAGCAACAAGATGAAGAGTAGTGGCCATAAACTAAAACATGAGAAGTTTCACCTCAGCATGAGGAAGAGACTGAGAGTGGCAGCTGCCCGGGGAGGTCGTGGAGTTTCCCCCTCTAGAGACATTCAAACCCCATCAGGACACGCTCCTGTGTCACCTGCACCAGCTGACCCTGCCATGCCACATGATCTCCAGAGCTCCCTCCCAGCCTAAGGACCCTGCGATCCCGCGGAGGCGTTTCTCCTCGCTCCAGAGGCCACCTCGACACAGGGCTCAGCTGGAACACATGCACCTGGAGCCTGGACGGCAGGATGAGAACCAGCTTAACAACCTTGCTCCGCTCCAGCCTTTTGGACTAAGTGCTAAACATGTCAACCCCCCTGAGAGGTCTCCTTTGCCTGTTAGCAAATGGGGCTTCCAGAACGAGCTGGTGTGTGCAAAGCCGCTGCGACCTCAAACACCTCATGCCCCACCCACAAAACAACAGCTGATTTAGGTTTTTGAAATACCATTATCGGCGGGGGGAGGGAACAAAACAAACCAAACAAAAAAGCCATACAAAACCCCGAGCTGGGGGGTTTTCTGGTACTTTGGCCTCTCTGGCGGCCCGTAGGAGGCCCCGGCGCTGCCGTGCGCGCGGCGGCCGCGCAGGCGCAGCGGTGCCGCGGTGGGTGCGGATCGGGGTGGGGCGGGGGCGCGGATGGCGGCGGGACCGCGCGATGCTGCGCTGGCTCGTGGCCGTGCTCAGCCACTCCTGCTTTGTCCCCAGGGACGGCTCCATGTTCTACGCGGTGCGCAAGGGCCGGCGGACCGGCGTCTACCGCACCTGGTGAGCAAGGGCCGCGGTGGAGCGGGGAGCCCGCCCGGCCCTGCCTCACCGCTGCCCGCTCTGTTGCAGGGCGGAGTGCCAGGAGCAGGTGAACAAGTTCCCCTCCGCTAGCTTCAAGAAGTTCGCCACCGAGAAGGATGCCTGGACCTTCGTGCGCGCCGGCCTGGCGGGGCCGCAGCAGCAGCAGCCCGAGCCGGCAGGTAGCGTATCCCGCGGCCGGCAGGGAGAAGGGGAAGGAGGGCGGGCGGGCGTTCCGCCGGGGGCTCGGGGCAGGCTCGGCGGCTGTGCCAGCGCTGCGGCCGCTGCCGAAACTCGGGCGCTGGCCCCCCTGTTCATTCCCCGTCACTGGCGCAGCGCCGTGGCGACGGCCTCCGGACACGACGATGGATGTGCCAGTGCAGTTAAAGTGTTTCTGTGGGTGTTTGGAGAGCGTTGCTTATTCTGTGTTAAGGTGCAAGGGTCCTTGCATGTCTGTTTCCTCTTTTCCTCTTTGGCTTGATTTAGGATAAAGAATGACTGGTGTATTCTATTTCTTTTCGATAATAGTTTGGGGTGGTGTCAGATAACGGACTAACCTTGCTAATAGCTGCTAAGAACTGTTGTCTTTAGAAGCAGTCCTTTCAAATAAAATTTAATTTTGCTGAACTTCCTTTTTTTTTTTTTTTTTTTTTTTTTTTAAGGCGCATTTGGTCCTCTAACTGTAACACAAGAAAGTGGTAGCCAGAGAGAGGAACCAGAATTAAATACCTTGTTTTACAGTACATGTAAAAGGCCATGTGAACAGTCTACAAATGAAGAGCAGGTTGCAAAGCGTGTAAAACATGATGAAGTGCACTCAGCGGTTTCAACACCAACAGTCAATGAAGATAAATTTTCATATATGGGTGAGGTCTATGATCATTCCTTTAATTATTTTAATTTGTTTATTCTCTGTGATGAGCAGCAAGTGTAACTGTTAGAAAGCTTTTAGAGAGGTTTGTATATGGCAGCATCAGGCCCATTAGTTCTTTTTGAAATGAAAACATGAACCATAATCTATTTGTTCACATTGTCTTTCAGTGTAATTTTGATTAGTTTTAACTGGTATGAATATATAGCTTAATCATATTGTTATAGGCATGATTTTATGTGTGTCTGGGCTATAGATTATATTTAAATATTTGGATGTAGCTGGGAAGTTTTGAAGAAGACATGAACTGTAGTGAGAAGTATGGGATTTGGGGCAGAAGTTCTTGAGGCTGACTGATTTGACAGCAATGAGAGTGTCAAACTCCAGTAGGACTTGTGGTGTTCTGTGCTGCTAATTCACATGGCTTCTGCAGTTACTTTTTGGAAGGGCTCTCTGGGGAGGGAAGTTTTGGGGATTAATGTACTGGCAAACATTTCTTCTATCTTAAATAGTCAGTGTTTTTGAAGAAGTGCTTGAACTTTTGATTTTGTTAATTTTTTGTAGGTGACTTTGCAGTTGTTTATACAGATGGTTGTTGCAGTGGTAATGGACGTAACAGGGCACGTGCTGGAATAGGTGTCTACTGGGGACCAGACCACCCTTTGTAAGTAGCTCAATGGATTTTTTTTTTTATTTAATATATTCTGTTTGATTTTTATGTGATTTACAATACCAGCCTCCTTTTAAATATGAAACTCTGTTGTTGAGACTCATAATGACAGTGTTATGAGACTGAGTCAGGAAATACTGAGGGGAACTGAGAAAGCAACATCTCTGGGAAAAATCAACTGGAAATAATATTTTCAGGGGCTGAAGCTAGAATTCAAGTAATGTGGAAAGTTTTAAAATAGTGGTCTGTGCGTACAGAAGATGACAAATGTAATGTCATATTGATGTCAGGGCCAGATATGCAAATTGCTCTATGCAGGGAAAAGCTAGAGCTAGAATATCCATTCGTCATTTTTTTATTAAAAAAAAAGTAACACTCTTGTCTTTATTTTTTAAGTGTGTAGCCATTATACACTATTCTGAATACTTGGGATAACTAATCTACTGTTTGTTCTTTGGACACAGAAATACCAGTGAAAGACTTCCTGGACGGCAGACTAATCAAAGGGCAGAAATCCATGTAAGTAGCAAATGTCCTGAAATGCTTCTCCATGTTAGACTACAGCCACACTTTCATGCCTATTTCAACTCTGGTTTCCACAAATCAGTATGGAACTCTAAGGGAAGTATGCAAAATATTAAGAGTTATGGCTTCAAACAGTTATCTTCAACTTTTACTGGTCTTTATTGGCTTAGAACTAGGTAATTCACCTTGAGAATTCTCAAATGTCACCAAGTACAGCTATTTAAACAGTCTTACATTAGGAAAGTCTGGCTCTCAAATCTATATAGATTCCCTTGCATTTTTAATGTGTATGTTTCAGATCTTAGATTTTGGGCTGCTGAGTATTGGTTAAGAGGAGAGTCAGCATCTTATGATGGCAGGATCAGAGTATCATAATCCTTAGATAAATATAAAAAACAATTCTAGGCTCCTAACTTCTGTTGGCAACAGAAGATTTAGTCTTCTCTTCTCATCTTCTCTTAATTATGGTATTGCTGCTATCCCACTCCATGTTTGGAGATGAACTGAAATGGGCAGTTGATCTGCTTAAAAATTAAAAAGTTCATTTTTGAGGTGGTATTGGTGTGCCAGTGGTCAAACTTGTCACTAAAGAGCTTTTCAGTTCTGCATCCACACCCAGCCACTTCTCCCTGCTGTATTTCAGAGCACCAAAAAAAACCCTTGAACTGTTAAAGCTTCCAGACTGTTGGAACTGATATGAATTCTTCCTCCTCAACGTTTTGGAGAAAATGCCTTGGTGTTGATAGAGGTTTTGATAGTTAGAAAACAGGTCAGAGAGCTACTCCTTCAGCACAGAGATGAACATCAGAATGTTATGAGGCTTTGTTTACCACTGAAACTTAAATGCCTGCCTCTTTGCCTGAATCATAAAGGTGTCATCTGCAATACACAATTTTGGGATCCTCTACACTAAAACATGTTGATAACCATTGGTGGAGAGGTTATAGTAATACTCTATAGTTCTGTGTTAGCATCAGGTACTTTGTTGGTATTTTAATTCCATGTGGTCAAAATCCTTTCTGAACTGTGGTTGTTTTGAAATGTTCTTAAGGCAGCCTGCAAAGCAATAGAGCAAGCCAAGAGTCAAAACATCAAGAAGTTAATAATCTACACTGATAGCAAGTTCACTATTAATGGTAAGTTAAGGATTTTAATTTGCCTGATCCAAAAAGACACACTGCATGCTTTTTCATTACATAAGACCCACAGAACATTCTGAGTCCTGGAGAGAGGAATGTAAGGAAGACAGTACGTAACTTATCACTCATGAGTCCTTGGAGGAAAACTTCAGAGTATCAGACATTGCCTCCTAACTGCATGAAATAGAGATAGAGTCAAAGTATCTGCTACAGTAAATGCTGACAGAAGTAACAACAGGATTTGTGTCTTGAGGTGTTCAGTGTGACACAAAATCTAGAAACAATGTTGTTCATGTATAGGCTGTTAAGGCTGTACTCAGGAAATTACTTGGAAGTTGGTGTGGTAACCTGTAGGATTTTTGTTGCTTTGCTTGTATTGGAGAGGCTGTCTTTAACACACAAACCTGTAAGGTACATTCAGATTCTCTTGCTTCCAAGCTTTTAGGCTGCACTGCAAGACTAGCCAGAGATATGTGCTCTGAGTATGTATTAAAAGACCTGGAAAACTTAATTTTATTCTCTATAAATACCATATGAAGCAGCCAATAAGACTTTATTTCTGATAAAAACTTCCTCTTTCCTCAAGATCTTCAGATTTTGTTCCTGTGATAATCTGGAACTGCATAAGTATTTTTTTCTGGTTTTTTTCTCAATTTTTCAAAGGCAGTACATGTTTTTGTTGTTTGCAGATTGCTTTGGAAATTGATTTTGTGGGTCTTCTTTGAAATAGCATTAAACAAAAACTAATGCAATTTATGGCTGAAAATTAAATGTTGCTCTTTTTGGTTTTGTCTTAGTCTCTTTGGTTTTGCTTGCAGTTTCATCTTGCAATTTGAGTCACTGAGGTGCAGGTTCCATTCTTGTTTAACCAGAGTTATTTTGTAGATGTGTCTAGGAATTACTATTTTAAAATGCCAGAGAAGGAGGCTTGTAGTTAAGTACAAATGGATGTAATTTGGTTTTTAGGAGGTTTTGTGTGCAAGATTGGAGATTTCCTATTTGGTTCAGGTCATGAAAGCACTAAGGATGTCTTACATTGTCCACACCAGCAAAGATATTAAAAAAAAAAAAGGAAGATCCTTACTTAAGGAGTAGTATAGAAAATTCTCTGGTGAGCCATAGGCTTTGCTTACTGGATCTTCAAGCAAATCCTTAGCTTCCGTTTATGGAAGTTCATGAGATAATTTGTGTACAATGCATATATAAGATTGTAGTCTTTAAATTAAATATCTGTTGGAAAAATATGGTTGGGTAATTCAGGTAATAATGAAAAAATACAATCCTGAAAGACAGCAGCAGAGAACCAAACAAGAATTATCTTTTGTCTCCAGTGTTTTTGCCTGAGACTTTGTACAGAGGTAATGAATTGTTAAAAGGTTGTTGGCTGCAACTTGATCCTTGCTGGCTTCTTTAATAGCACTCTTAAGGTGATACTCCCTTTGCACAGGTATTACGAGCTGGGTTGACAACTGGAAAACAAATGGTTGGAGAACAAGTTCAGGAGGAAGTGTAATAAATAAAGAAGATTTTGAAAGACTTGATAATCTAACAAAAGACATAGAAATTCAGTGGGTAAGTTCCTTGTTTCTTTTTCTTAATGACATCTTAAACATGTCTCTGGTAGAAACTTAAAAGCATGATCCTAACTAAGACTTTTGTAGAGCATAATATTGTACATCCTTAAGTAAAACTGCAAATACAGAGCAGCTGCTTGTTGTGTTTAAAGCAAATTAGCAACATAACCTAGATTCTTGGAACCAGTATTTCATTTATTTAAATGAATATTTATATTTGTTTCCTGTCTCTTATTACTTCATAGAAAATGTCTGCAATAATTATTTTTAGTTTGTTAGTGCTGTTAGTAGATGCAATTTCTGTTCCTGGAAATATGACCTTAGAATATAACTGTTTTTTGTGCCATAGCTGAATTTCTGTATTTGCTTTTCAGAACTCTTTAGGATCCTTGTTTGTTGGAGTAACTCAATCCCATGAGTGTCTTTAAACTGGGAAAACTGAGTGTGTGTAACCCCAAATAAATTAACTCTAGTTTTCTGTGCCTTAACTGTATTTCTTCTAAGAAAAATTGATAGGACAAGGTTTTTAAAATAACAATTTTTAAATTGTTTTGCTCTCTAGTAAAGAGAGAGTAAAGAAGTAAAGTAAAGTAGTACTTACTTTACTAGTAAAGAAGTAAACCAACTTCTATACAGGTATTTCTGGTAAAATGTATTTTTCTGTAACCTCTAATATCAGTGTTTAATACCTCAGGGAATCTATTCCTTTGCCTCTTAAATTTTAGCCTAATTATGGTATAAGACCACTGATTTGAGAAAATGTGTGTACAGTTGACTTTGCAGCTGCTAATGGCAGGTTTACTCACCTTCTGTCTTTATTCTGTAGAAAACAGGACCATGTAGATATTTAATGTGCAGTTTTTTGTTGGAAATTTATTGCAGGTATTCACGTTATTCTGTGTTACCGAGTTGGTGACTGCAATTTACAGGCTAACTAGATTTTCTATGGCTACTCCTATTTCTTATTGAGGAGAGAGCATAAAAATTTAAAGACAAACTAAGTTCAGCTGTTCTTGGGAATGTTTTACATAATTTTAAGATATTCCTTTATGCACACTTCTTAAACCTGAATCTCTTAAAAAAAGTGGGAAGAATTTTGTTTCAGGAGGAGTGTATGCATACAGAGTCCTCCATGGGCTGCAGGTGAATCTCTGCTCCACCGTGGCCCTCCCTGGGCTGTAAGGGGGACTGGCTGACTGACCGTGGTCTGCAACACAGACTGCAAGGAAATCTCTGCTCAGGTGCCTGGAGAACCTCCTCCTTCTGCACTGACCTTGGTGTCTGCAGAGCTGTTCCTCTCACATATTATCTGGCTGTTGTGCAGCATTTTTACCCTTTCTTAAACACGTTATTGCGGAAGAGCCATCAGCTTTGCAGATGGGCTTAGCTGTATCGAACTGTGGGTCCCTTTTGGAGCTGTCTGGATATGGCCCTCTCTCATGTAGGGGCACTGCTGGTGTCTTTTCACAGAATCCACACGTACAGCGCCCCACGTGGTACCAAAACCTTGCCATGTAAATCTCAAATCACCTCACACACTCTTCCCTCTCTCAGATCTTTTCAAATAGCAAGCTTGACTTTCTTCGTCACCTTCCTTCTCTGCCCTTACTTCTGACAAGGATAGGCTTAGAGTGTAAAGTTCTTTTCAGTTCCTGACTGATGGATGGACAATTAAGACATCTGAAAATTAGAGGATCTTTTAATATCCTATATCTGTATCCTAAGTGAGTGCTGTAACTACCGAGGCTTTTAGTAGAATAGAGGTCTTTGGCTTTTGGGGAAAGATTAACTCGGTTTAAGCACTGAATGCAGGAAGGTGGGAATTTAGAATTTTGAATGTTGTCTGCATTTCTTAAAGGATAGGTTAGCTGGTTCTCATGCTTTTCACTAATTCCCATAAAGATGATACTCACAGTTTGGCAAGAGTTTCCCTAGAGGAAGAAAGAAAGACAATGAGAATTCCTGGGAAGAAAACCTGAGGGCTAAATAGTAGGTGAGGACCTCTGAGGAGGTGCTCCTATAGTACCAATGACAGAGCATTGCTTGATCAAATTTCATGTATCTACTTGTTCCTGGTTTCTTCCACATCTAACACTTCTGTATTTTGTCCTGACAGATGCATATTCCTGGTCATGCTGGCTTCCGAGGAAATGAAGAAGCTGATAGACTAGCAAGAGAAGGCGCTTGTAAACCAAAGTGCTGATGTCCTGGGACTAGAGACTGTTGCATTGGGAGGAAAAGGCCTAACATGACAGCAAAAACTTGAACTGCTGTAATTGTTTCAGAGTTGAACTTTGAGCTGTACTTCTTTCTGGCCTGAAGCACTAAATATAAACCAACTTCTGGGAAGGAAAACCCTACATTTTCTTCTATTGCATTTGTTTTACAATTGAGACAATATTTAGTTGATGATACTGAGTATTTGTTTTTTCTCCATCTATTGGAAGGGCTGTGGTCAGTGTTTTTACCTGTCTTGTGTACTTAAGAATTCACCTTAAAGACAGACTTCTGAAGAAGTGATTTTAAATCAAAGTGTTCTGTATTTTCCTCTTAGTGAAATAAATATTTTTTTTTGTACAGAGGTATATATTGCAGTCCAAAATAGCTGAGCCTGGGGCAGACTTTGGGGTTGGTTTATTTGGTAGGAGGTCTCTTAACACAGATGTCCATTGGTCTGCTCTGGCATTCTGGTACTGGCAATAACTGCTCCACAGATGGGCTTGTAACACTGACCTTTGTGTGCCTCACAATGTCAGCTACAGCACCAGTAGGTTTCTTTTATCATGTTATTTAGCAGAGTGGATTGAACAAAGAAAAGCAAGGTCACAAGAAAACTTGAACAATGAATCTTTACTGATTCATGTTCAAGCTCTTCGTTTCTGGCTTCCTGTTTCCATTAAGTAGGTGTTCTGGTTTTTTTATGCATACTGGTTCTTGTTAGCATTGTTAGTTCCTCTTCAGTGTTGTCCCAAAGGTAGTAATTGACCATTTCATCTGAAATGGGATTAGAAGAGGGTAAGCTTCTACATATCTTCCGGATCTCAAGTGTTTGACTTTGTTTTCCAGTCATTTATGAGATTAATGGAATGGCTAATGTGCACTTGAATTGGAGAGTAATTACCAGTAATCAACATGGGTTTATTTTCTATGCAAGTATACAGGAAAAGCAAACAGGTTTGTTGTGTTATTTGTGTCAACTTCTCTATATTTTTACCACTGAAAAATAGGGCTTAAGCTAGGAGTCACTGAAATGTTTTTGTATTTGTTAATTTCTGTACAGATGGTTAGAGCTGCAGAAATTTGTTACTTAATAGTTCTCATGCATTACAATATCTTTCCTGAGGCAAAGTGTGAGGTTTTACATATTTAGTCACTTGGTTGTAGTAAGAGGAGGAAACTGGCTATCCAGTAGTTAATAGATTCGTGAGGATTTCTTTTTCTCTCATCCAAAACTGCACATTGAAGCTCATTTAGGGGTTAGGAGGGCACTGATTGAGCCCCCTCTGCATCTTTGTATATATGCACACAATTATCTATTTACTTTAGAAGTCTGGCTGCAAAGAAAATACCCACCACCCCAATCAGTAACTTGCCTATCCTACATACTCTCTTAACAAGTAAATCCTGTTTACTGTATGGAAATCGGGGTGGGGGGGTTGGTTTTATTTTAAGCAGGAGTTTTGGAAAACCTCTAAGACCGTGGGTAAATCATAACTGTGTAATACTGAATTTAGGCCACTTGATTACCTAAATCTAATAGGTAGATTATAATAGAAAATCTAATAGGACAGAGTTTTATATCAATTTGATATGAATGTTTATTCTTATTCTGGATATTCAGGACAGAAGAAAGCCAAGAGTAAGGTGACAAGATTAAGGCTGATTAAAGGATGGAAAACAAATAGTACTTCTCAAAAGCACTTAACAGGGGCTCGAGGGCCTGCAGAGGATGGTGGATATCCAAGTCATCTTTTCAGAGAACTGCAACTTTAGGAGAATATTGGCATTTGGCAGCCATGATACTCAGTGCTGGCTGTCCAAACACCTGCTTGTCTTCCATGTGCTTTAGCATAGCTTCTAGAGTATCTGATAACATAAATACTATACATTAAAGTCATCTGGTACCTTTTAATGAGAATTGGAATAGTAGTGATTTAGACACTTTGGTAAGTAAATCTTTTTAGGAAGAGAAATTAGGAAGAAAAATTCTAAGGAGGGGTTAAGTTGCCTGGCCATTCTTACATTGTGCTTAGCTGGCTGTTGGTTTATTTGCCATAAAGAATCAGGTGGAGGCTGGAGAGGACGCACCCCAGAGTGTCTCGTTCACTCCAGCTGGGGGAGGGTGCTGAGGCTGTATCTTCATGGATGGAGACAACACAAGTTATCTGTGCAAGCATGTCATGTCTTACCACTTTATTTTTCTCCTAGTTTCTTCTTTATTTTTCCATATTGTGGGGTTGCAATGCAGGCCCATACGTACCAGTATGTTCTGTCAGAGCAGATGCAAATGATGCCTCAAGTTAAATTTTTCTATTCTGCTTGGATGTGCTTTTCTGATGTGCTAGGGTGATGAAGACAAAACAGTCCTATTCCAGTTAAGAACTCAAGGACAGTTTCTTCCACCTTCAGGCCCTAAGCATAAACAACGTGGAAAGAGGAGGGCGGGTTCATGCAAATGAACCAAAACCTATACTTTTATAAGTGTGAGATGCTGTGACCAAGCTCTCCTTTGCTTCCATCTTGGAGCCATCCAGGCAGGGGCCACGACTGTGGCACTCACACTGCTAGGGCGTGGCCTTTTGTAGGCCTCTCAATAAATACCCATTTTATTCCCCTCAGCTCCGTGTGTACCCTCTGTTCCAGCTCCTCTAGGCATCACAAACACCATGGCCGTTCACTCGGGTTACCCGGGGGGATGGTGAAGGTGAGAAGCCCCGAGGCCCGGCCCGTCTCTCGGGGCGACTCTCGGCTCTCAGCCTGGCTGTTTCCTCAAACGAAAGCTCCGCACCGCGCCCCGTTCGGAGCGGCCCATGGCGCCCGTACCGCCGTGCCCCAGGCCGCGGGGCGGGCCCGTCCTGCTCGCTGCCGGGCCCTGCGGCCCCGCCGGGGCGGGA
>VZTT01036484.1:10996-24138 GCA_013400855.1 Buphagus erythrorhynchus | reverse complement strand
ATATATATATTTATATATATAAGAATTAGAAAACTCTGTACTGTGCCAGATGCACATTTGAATACACAGGTGGCAGGAGCACCAAATCCTAAAAAGGAAAGGTTAAGGGCTTAAGCAGGAGGGGGAAAAAAACACATTTAAATTCTTGTCTCTGACAGTGAAGCTCGGATTTAACTGAGGTTATTGGAACTGAACAAAGGGGGAAGAATTTTTGAAACAGTAAAGACATGGAAATTGGTGTATCATGAAAAGAAGAGTGAGAGAAAGAAATAAAATGTGGTAGTGTATTTAGAGTCTTTTTCTTCCCAAGATTAAGTATAGGCAGATAGGCTACAATGGGATAATGCAAAAATTATAAATAAGAATATAAAAAGTAAAGCAGAGACACAAGGTAAAATTATTCAAGAAAAAAAACTTTATTAAAATGAAACTGATTACAGTTTATAGTTTTAACAAAATTGCTTTATTCCATGGGCACGGCTTGCACTCAAGCTGGGTATGCTCATCATTGTGTGTATATCTCCAACCTTCTATTTTGAATATTTTTACCCTTAATTTGACCTGTAAGATTGTGCAGAGGATGGATTAAAAAGCAAAGAGAAAGGATTTTTCCACTTTTATGGGAAGCAAAATAGAGGCAGAAATTATGCTGTCGCCCTTATTTTTTGAGATGTTAATGCCTTATGATGTTTGCGTTCTTGCTTTCAACTTTCTCACACACTTTTCTGCAAACAACTTGTTGTTTTTCATTCTTTCATGTAGGTGGAGAAAGTTGATGGACTGTTAGTTTGTCCAGTGTCATTGGAGAGGTGGCACTGTCACCCTCCAATCCATTGTCACCTTTGGAAAGTTATATATATGGAGTCAGAAGTTAAACTTTGCTCTTTTTCACCTTTTAAGTTGCAGTGTGCACGCGTTTTATTTCTCGTGTCCTATAGCGACATTATGCAGCTAACACATGTACACAAAACAATGAAAAAAACCCCAAACCATGAGCAGGCATTTGCTAAATGCAACTATTAAACATATTTTCATTCACTTAACTATAAGGTTTTTATCAACAGCATTAAAATTATTCCACAATGGCTTTATTTAGGAATGAAAATTATTATCCACATATCAAATAACTATTATTTTAGATCTTATTTGGAAAAGTATTGTATCAACCTCTGGGGAAACAGAATAATTAATCAAGTTGACATCAAATTCAGTTCCAAAAGTATTACGAAGCAGGTCATAAATAAGCATTTTGTCTTTTTGAGAGGGAAAAAATAATAAACATCTCACTTGTTAAAAGATCCACCTGAAAATGGCCCAAAACTAGGCAGCTTTATGCTTCAAAGTTATTCACCCTTCACAAATAAAATTTTACCTCAGCAAGGAGAGAAACAACAGTTCTACTTTGTTATAGACTTTTATATCAAGGTATTTACTGCCATCCTATCGCCGTCAAATCTGATTATAAACCAGGGATAAGCAATCAGGAGATTAAAGGCTCATCTGAAAAGATGGAAAAAATGAAATTAATGAAAACTGTCCAGACTGAGTCAGTTTCACAGGAACAACCATCCAGATGGAGGGACTATCGGAATATTGGAATTACAGATATAAGCACTCTCAGTCTCTCTCTGCCTTTGAAATGTAAATTAAATCTGCTGGAATTGTTGAACAAATATAGTTATAGATGATATAGAGATAGATAGATAGATAGATAGATAGATAGATAGATAGATAGATAAACTAGATCGATCGATCTAGTTTAAGTCTCCTCACATTAACCAGCTTTGTGGAGCACAGGATCAGCATTATATTAAATGGAGATCCTTGCTGATCCTTGGGCTTTCTCTGCTCTTATTGGAGAATTTTTTTCTCCATAGGCACTATATGCATTTAATTTCTGTTCTGTAAGAAAAGGAAGTACTTATTGCTGTGCTGTCTGGCACACAGGTACTTAAGCTGCTACATAAGCATTAAGGTCATTTGAGTGTTTGCCTTACTGAAGCTGCTTTTGAGAAGCCACAGCCCAAAAGAAAAAAACTGGCCAGATACAAAAAACTAGAAATAAAGGTTTATGTACATAATCTCTAATGGATGGATGGCTGAAGAGTTAACGAGCAAGATTTTATTACTCAAAAAATTTTATTTATTGTGTGGTTCTCAATACCATCCAACTAAAAAATAAATCACAGTCTACTCTCCCAGATGCCACAATGAGATTTGCATTTCCCAATTACTTTCTACTGATTTCACACTCGAGCACCCAACTGTGTTGTGAAAATGACATGATGCAAGATGAAAATGGACATCTTTCAACTGCCTGATGCTCTCTGAGACTAGGGTATATCTGAGCAGGTATAAATCTATTACAGAACAGAAAGTTGTCTCAACCCCTATAAGCAAACAAAGTGATACGTTTGAACTCTCCCCTTCCACGAACAACCCCTCAGAGAGGAGGCAGACCCACACAGAGGCACTCCATACAGTGCCTAATTCTAATCTGGGGGCTACGTGGGCCCAAATCCGTGCCTGTTCCTTCATGCACAAGAGCAGGTGCAAGTACAGTCAGGGCACTGTCTCTTATAGCAAGCTAGAGTCTCTCCCAGAAATGTGCTGGGTGTAGGAGTAGTGGATCATCAGGACAGAGCAAGTCTAATTTCATTCTCTGTGAACTGCAAATGCAATTTCTTCTGCTGCATCCTGGGAAAAGTACAGCAGCAAAACTATCCTCCCACAGTGGATTTACTAAAGTGATTTTTTTAAAAATGAATGGAAAGAGAGAAAAAGAAACCTTATGCAGAATAAAACCCCGTTACTTGTATATATTTTCAATTATACCGTCTAAAATGGAAGCTCTACTCTGACATCTTAAAAGAATTTATTNCCCTGTCTTCCCCATCCTCCTACATTTTCCTTTATGGGTTATTCTGCTTTTACTGCCTACATTCTTCACCTGAAGTCAAACCCTCTGTTTATGGCATCACAGTGGTTGCTGTGGAGGCTATTTCAATGTACAAAGCCAAAAGTGATGAGTTCAAGTTTGGACTGAGCAGTAGTATCTCATGAAATGTTTCTGAACGAGTAGGAGGTATTAACAGAATAATCAAAAAAGAAAACAGAGAACATATATTGAAAACAAATTAATTAACTTCCTCAATGACTGACTGCCATCAACTTTAATTACCACAACTGTTTCCAGATATATATATATATTACTCCAGTGGCTGTAGAGACTGAGTGCTAAACTATACATATGGAAGCGAGCACACAGAGGAACAGGCAGCGCTAACACAGATGGCAGCAGAGCTCCCAGCCTCGCTGCTCAGGAGCGCCTGCTGTGACTGCTGTCGTCTTCTGTAGCAAAAACATACGAACAACAAAGTGTGGCAAACACAGACATGCACTGCGCAGTGCTGCCCTGACAGTGAGAGCTCTTCATGGCACCCTTCACTCTGCACGTCTCTAAATCTGTGCCAGATTCAAGGCTCTCGAAGTTATGACCAGAGAACGCACATTCCTGAAAAAGCTATTAGCTCATTGCAATTCCTTCTGCTGCATGGATTGGCTTCACACACCCTTTCTCAAACTTAGAGACATTTTAAAAAAGAACTCTGAAAGTACAAATGCTAACTCTCAAGAAACACATAAAATATTAGAAATGGGAGAAATCCCTCTTGGGATTTGCAGCACAGAGTCCACCACTGCCAAATTTTCACAACTTTGGTAGCACATAGAGTTCTTATTTTTTCCCTACCTTAGGAAAATCATAAATGACTTTATTTACCGAACTAGTTTCTCAATCATTTTTTGCCCCTAGCTTTGACATCTGAAGTATTACCAGGAGTGTAGGCTTCAAGGAAAAGCATTGATCAAAGATTTCTGAATCATATCTGTACTGACAGAAGTTTTTACCCATCTACTTGTTAAAAACAAAACCTGCAAAGACCAGTGAACAAAGATAAAATCAGATGTCAGATTTAAAGAAAACAAAAAACAAACACTTGAGGACAAGACAGGAAGATAAATATTGCAAAAATAAGACTTTAATGGCCACAGAGCTCAATGAAAGGTCTTATTAAAATATTATTAAACAAAGAAGTGAGTCTCTAAACAAGCTTTTAACATGAGTGCCTTGAGACTGCTGGTGGACAAATGTATCTTATTACATGACTGCAGAGGCATTAACAAATTAATTATACCAAATAGCTGAATTAATTAGGATATGTGGGACAATGGCAGTTAATACCAAAAGTTATAATGTGCTTTGTAAAGGAAAACAGTACTCTTTTATATCAGGAAAATATATTACCAGCAAGGTTGTACTACTGCATGCAGGCTATGTTGCATGGAGATTTCTTACATAGGACTAATGATGGAAAATTGTGAAATTTACTTGTAGGCTTGTACACAAGAAGATACCAGGACTTTGTCAAATTCCTTAAGCTAGACACAGGGGACATCCAGAGAAATCCACTCACCTTGTGGGCAGGGTGTCAAGTGGAACATCAGAACAAGCAGCCTCATTACTGTCCCAAAGCTGGGACCTTGTGGGGGATCAAAAAAACCCAAATCAAAGCAAACAAACCCAAGCAGAACAAAACACAAAAACATACACACCCCACGCAACCTCTCTTCCACCCATAACAAACAAACAAACAAACAAGCAAAAAAAACAGTAAAGCATTGTCTTTCAGACTCTTTCCATGATGACCAGAGTCTTCTGTGCTATGACACTGGAACATTTCAGTTACTCAGGTTGCCAAGACCCTTCTCATCACAAACTCTCACCTGCACTTCTCATTTATGCACACAGTTGAAGGGCCAGACAGCTGGCGTACTCCTCCGTATTTCTCAAAAAGTTAACTAAGTTTCTAGGCGAACTCAGATAAGGGGTTGCAAGCCTAGGAATAGCTAGAATTCTTTTTATTCAGAACACTATTGATTTAGCACATTATTAGCTTTCCATAGTATCTTTTCTGGAACATCCTAAAATAAGGCAGCTTTCATTATGTTTTGCAAGTGGTACTTCAGATCATCAGTGGAATCACTTTAGCATCACTTTAGTACCACTTACTCTTGGGACTTATTTCTAGGAAGATGCCCATTATCTAGAACTCCCACTTTTCCAAAATTATCGGGCCCTCTTTGGCTTTTTGATGTGAGAAAGTAACCAGTGGCCAGACTTTGTACGCTCCTTCCTTGGATGTTTTCAAGGATTGAAGAAAGCCCTGAATAACCTGATCTGATCTCACAGGTGACATAGAGCAGGAAACTGGACTAAAGATGTTCCTTAGGATCCTTCCCACCTGAATCATTCTCTGTATTCCTCAGGTTTCCACTAGATATGCTGAATACAATGAGAACTTATTGGATCTAAATATTTTAGATGTTAAAAAAACCCCAAACAAACAAATAAACTCCCACCACCACTAAGTATTCATATACAGTCAAAATACATCAATAAATAATTTTGTCACGTTCCTCTTTTTATGCTAAGAAAATCATAAAACAGAGTTTGAGTTTGCAGAATACAAAAGCCTTGGGCTAAGAATGTCCATCTGCCATCAAACTGGCATCATGTTGGTGCAGAAACAAGAAGGAAAATAAGCTAGTCAAGGATGTTGCTTCAGCTTAACCCTCCCTGCAATGGAGCAACTGCTCAATGCTGCTAAGAACTCTAAAAAACTCTCAGGTGTCACTTAATCATCTCTTCTGTGAGATCATTTGTGTGCTCACTCCCTGGAACAAGTGCCAAAACAGAAGAATTCAGAAAGCCTGAAAAATCAGCTCTCTGATCTGGTGCATACAGCAAGCAGCTACAGCCCACAGGATCAAACCCTTCCAAGACCAGAATCTCACTCCAGTCACTGCAGTTTCTCTAAGTTGATCCTTTTCCCACCTTTGCACTTGCAATATAGTCCTCTCCCAAAAATTAAAGTAATTGAGCTGGGACTAGCTTTCCAGCCCAGACATTAAGAAAACAAAGACCACTCACGCAAACAAAAACCCCAACAATATATGCTTCAGTTCTTACAAGATTATTACCACTTCTCAGTGAAAAATAACAAGAAATCCTCCACAATTGCACAATGAACAAAAACAGTGGTAAATTCTTTTTTGCCTCATTAGAATTTGCCTTTGGAGGCCAAATGCTCGAAGCAATTTAGGCTGCACCCAGCAATACCATTAACACAAATAACAGACTATCCCTCAGGCAACTTCAGTGTTAACTGAAATCAATACCTGGACTGGGAGCAGTCCTGCCATAGAGAATATACAGAAGTTCAACGTCATCAGGACTGGAAAAGACCGTGTTCCCCTAAAACACATATTGTGATATAAAAAAAAAAAATACACTTTTTTTTCAGTTTTTTAAATGGATTTACAGGCTTGAATATATCTTGGAATTCTAAGTAGCTAGAAAGAAAAAATTCACACCTCTAAGTTAAATAAAAATTGAATGTTGTGTTCCCATTCCCTCTAATTCAGGTTTGAACACTGTAAGGAGCACATTAATGATGCTACGACTTGATTATGAAGATGTCTTATATTTAAAAATTATGCAGAAGACTTGAAACATTCTGCCCATCCCAGAACACAGCATCTCGTCTCTTTTGCAGTCCTGCTGATATGAATGTAACACAGGGGTCCCTTGATCTCACTGTGTACAGCTTCTCATTACAGAACCTCCTCTCACTTGCCTCCTAAAAAATTTTACTCACACCCACTTCTTGTCTAGCAGCAACCATGACCTCCCACATGGAACCACAGTGACTATCAGCCAAAGAGATGAAACTGATGAGGACATCTGGTTACACTACATGAATTTACTCAATCCAACTTCTGGAGAAGGAGTATCTCTTCTCAACCTCCCATTCCTCCCCCTCACTACAAATGCCAGCAGTTTAGACAGCTCTGTAGTTCCAGAGCTTCAGAGAGATAAGTACTGAACAAAATACTGAAATGGTTTGTACAGCAAAGCGCAATGCAGACATTGACAATAACAACTCTTTTTTCTTGCCTTTTTCCACAGGCTCTTGGGTTCATTATCACAAACTATTCAGTTCTACTTTAATTTACCTTCAGGAGAAGGTTCTACCCACTAATTCTTACTCCTTGTTTCTACTTTTTGATGCTTTCCACAGGAATGTGGCATCAACAACTCAATGAAAATTGGTCATAGAGAGCACACAAAAAATATTCCTATATATCACAGTGCACAAGCCAAGACCACAAAGCTATCTTAAAAAGAACACATTTGACACAGTATTTTGGGCTTATTTATTAAGTAGATCCTTCAGTATTTACCTTCCAAATGCAACAAAGATTTTTTTCATGGAAATAAAGACAATAATGGTACTACTACATAGTTAATTCAAATGCTATTTAATGAGTCAAGAAACTGCCAGTGTAATGCCTTTTTAATAAAAGGTCATTTATTTTCAAAATGTTGCCTAAATAGCAACCAGAGTGCTATCTTCAAGCCCACTCACAAGGCAAGAGGTACAAATTTGCTGGCACAGCCTCCCTGCCCTGTAGCCCCTTCCTTTTCACATGTCACTTCTCTAAATTATTCAAAGAATGCCATTATAGTTTTGTTTCAAATGCTATTTAATGCTTCAATATTTTAATCAGCACCAATTTAAAATCCATCAACAAAACAGAATGTATCAAAGTGAACCTACAATAACAAGATTCCTTGTTCAACTGTTACAGGAAATATTACAGCCTCTACACAATGTCATATGCATGAAGACAGAAAATGAAAATGCTGCCTTACAGTTTCATGAGAAAGACAAGTTAAATCCTTAGAGGGTAAAGACATTCCAAGTCTGGGGATGGCTTTTGCTTCTACTGCTCAGAACAGCACTGGGAATAGCCCAAATTCATATGGGAAAGCAGTCAGGAGTTGCCACAGTTCCAATCAATTATTAAGGCAACATGACAAAACAAATTCAGTGCATAAACAGACATTCCAACTGTAGTTAATGGACAAGATGATTCATTGTTTTAACATGGCAAGGCAAAATGGAAAGACAAAGGCAGAGATGTTAAACTGCATACTAGAACTAGAAACTTCCAGAAGCAAGTATAAAATGCCCCAGAGCCAGGGATACTAAAAATATAAAATATTTTAGAATGTACTGAAATTAGATAGTTTCTATAGTTCTGTCAGAGTAATCATTTCACATAGCTTCAGGATCTTCAACAGCAAAAGCCAAATGATCAAGAAAGTGCTTATTTCTTTTTTCCTTTCAGATCACACCTTGTACTTCCCAGGAAGGTGACTTGAGACTCTTTTGGACTATAGCTACCCAAATAGTCCATAAAAAAAGTCAGAAAATATATCTGGTTATGAAATGGAAGGGAATTCTTTGGTTTCTTAACTATGTTTCTCTGCAAAAATTAGATTTCAATAAATATCATAAAACTGTATTTGGGGTCTGCTTCTAAGCTCTAGAGAGTGGGTTTTTCATTCTATCATAAACTAAAATTTAGAATAATCGGTGGATTTTTAGCTCTGATTACTTATCTCTAATTGAGGAAGTTATAATGCTAGGTTTTATCAGTATCGTAAATATCCTCTTCTCTGAACTAGGCATCCACTAGGGTATCAGCTTTTTTACAGTGAATTAATGCAAAAAAACAAAAAAACAAAAAAACAAAAAAACAAAACCAAAAAAAAAAAAAAAAAAAAAAACAAAAAAAAAAAAAAAACCAAATAATTTTTTACTAACAAAAAAACAGAAACAACCACAGAAAGAGGTAACAGCTAGCTAGCACTTACATCAAAGGAAAAAGGGAAAGCCTAATCAAGTTAAAATATGTTTGGCAAACCAACTCCTCTGGTTCTCCAGGTCAAAACCCTTACCCATCCATTTGTTTGGAAAGCCATGCCTGCAGAGCAAGGTCTGCATTATGCAGTAAACACCCTCTCTTACTAATGAGACCNATAAGTCACATGTAAAAAGTGAGGTGAGAGAATTACGCCTCAAGCAAAACAGAAGATTTGGTTATGACTACCTCAATATGACCAACAACATTATTTCCCAGGAGACAGAGAAGGAAGAAAAGGAAAAGCCAACAGAAAATACTGAAGCACATTCTTGAGTATTTCAAGAAGAAATGTACAAAGATGAGAACATCTGAAAGTGGAAAGCTCAAGCACAATTTAATTTCCTTACTGTTAACTGTGGAATTAGTCCAGTCCAGGAGCAACCTGGATGTTTGCAGATGTGCACAGAGATAAGTTTATTCAAGAGGAGAACAATGAACAGGTTTGTAGGGCTTTTTTTCCTCTCTCTCCATCTCCCAGCAGTTCAACACAGTTAGAAGAGACCATGTCTCTGCAGCAATCATATGTTGACTTCTACCCTTCCCACACTACAGCCTTTCTATTACACCAAACAGACATGGCAGCAACAGTTCTTGTCTTAATCTGTGACGGCTCTAGACAGGTGAAGACTAAAATTAGTCAGCAGATCCAGGTGAAAATTGGTCTGTGCTGTTAGAGCTCATATTCATTTATCCAGCCTACCTGGGTATATAATTCAACACACTGGCATAAAACCAACTGATTTCATTGTGCTGGTGAAGCACAGAGGACTTGCACTTGCCAGTCTAAATATTGCACATTTCGTGAGCTCTTTTTAGAAAAAAAATCAAATAAATTGAAAGTAATTGTCTTCTGTCTAAAATTTCACCAATGTGGACACGTACACTCCTGTACATACATCCAGTACTATTTACTTGTGCTGTTTTTCCCTGGTAAGTGTTTTTATACTAACTTTAACATAGCTTTAAAAGGGATATAAAACATTCTCTCCAGAAGTTATTTCTAGAGGTACTAAGTAATTTAAAACTTGTTTCTGTTTCATAGCTTTTAGTCACAATCTTTCCATACCTACTCCTCAAGGGAGGAGGTTTTCTTATACAAATATTTCAAAGTTTTCTTAAGCAGTACACTAAAATATTACTTTATGTATTTTTTGTTATGTTATTTCTTAACATCTTCTGCCTAAAGAGAATCTGTAACAGAATTCTGGCTGTAGCAGCATTCAAGTTCTTTGGAGATTTTACAGGTAAGTTGCCAATGATAACCCAACATTAAATCATTTAAAAGTAGACTTTTTACAAGACTGTTAATATTCATTATCTCAACAGGATCTTGAACTTTTTGCTGGAATCTTGACAAGACTTCATTTAGTGTATAGACCACAATGGGCAGAAATGCTAGTTCTGCTTTATATTTCTTTACACGGTATGAAACCAAAAAAACTGTAAACCAAGAACTTTTACATGTGAGATCACAGGGAAATGTTCATATTTGTATTTTTAAATATTTGAAAAGTATAAAAAAGTCTCCCTAATTCCTCATGTGAAAGGTGAGAAGAATGTCAAAGCTGGAAAATATTTATAACTTGACTCAGTTAAATGGCAGGTTTGCTCAGCTGCAACTCAGTATGCACCCTGCCAATTTAGACCCTTAAGTGATGCCCAAATAAACATCTTAATCCAAACATACACAGAAATATTGTGCATGGTCTTCAGATGGTGTCAATCATAACAGTGCTGCTGAGATCCACAGAGCTATGACTCTTTCCACCAAGACCCATTGAAATGGTTTTGTAGCAAAAAGAGAGATTAGGAAGAAATATTAGTTCCCAAATTTGAAAGTATTTCATACAGCTCTCTTCTGAACAGCTCCCACATCACTTTGATAACTGAATGCATGCAGGTATAAATAAGTCAAACCTGTCAGTCTGTTTGCTAGATAAAAATTGTTGGCAATTCACATACTGCAATTTTACTTTTAGGTATATCTTACTTAATTACCCCTCTAATGATTTGGCTTAAACATTTTAAGTAAATTCTCTGTTCCTGCATGGTGAATTGGTCAATACTGCTTACAAAAGCTGAAATTTACTTAAAGTCCATTCTTGAAAAAGGGTGTTTCCGTAAGTTCGAAAATTTTGCAAGCATACTAAAGTAGTATCACTTCTTTGGTTATCACCCCAAATATTTCCCTATAGCACACAATCAGTGTTAGGGACATGCAAATTACTCTCATTTCATTTTTACCTTGCATTTGGAGCTGTCAAATGTTAGTAAATGGTCTGGTAACTAAGTCTAGTTCACTTTGTAAAGGGAATATAATAGAGTGCTTATTTTTAAATTACAGTTAAAATCTAATTGGGATGCAAAGTGTATGGGCTTCAGTGTAATTCAGGGTTCTGTGTTGTTGCAGCAATTACTTAAATGTGAATTCAGTGTCATATGATACTTTAGAAAACATTTATAAGAAGCAATCCTGATAGACTGAAGCATACCACACCTTTTTTCTTAAGGTAAATTAGAACCAAGTTATTTTATAACTCTGTAATTTAACTAATTTCGGGTGGCGCTATTATGATAATATATTAATCATAGCAGCATAGGCAGGATTATAAACTTTGCCACAATTGCACAGCTGAATCAGCCAAATGTTTTCAGTTTGGCCCGACACCTCACACTACACAGTCTGTGGATTCAATTCTGGCTCTTCTTAGGTCAGTGGCAAAATTCCCACTGAATTCACAGCATCCAGAATTTTGGTCTATGTGCCCAGCTACTGTGTAATACCCACATATAACAGGTATACAACTTAAAGGAATCCCATCAACATATGAGTCCCTACTACCAACATTACGCTCAGAATTAATAGGATAAATATTTACAATTATTTTTAAACAACTACTTTTCTTCACTAAATGGATAACACTTTTTTTCTCCCACAGAATTTATTTTAGAGGGTTTTTGACATCCACTGACAAAATCTTTGCTCTGACTTTTAGTCTGCCTCCTCTTTTGGCTTGTGAAAGGGGCACAAAGAAGCAAAATGGAAAAGGAGATGTTGCTGCAAAAGCACTCCAGCTCAGAAATATCCAGATGACAGTCAACAGAAGAAACACTGAGTTTTCTTTCATTTCAGACCTGCATTTGAGTCTATTACTTTCTTAGCAAGCATTTTCTCAAAATGCCAACACCTGAGTTGCCAGGCTGCCCATCACCTCAACATCTTTGTCATCAAGATTACTGAACGAGCTACAGCAACCTCTGGACTTGTAAAAAGTACAAATTACTCCTTCAGCCAAATTAGCTTCTCAGGAAAAGACACGAAGTTACTCTGGGGACTAACAAAACAACAATCAAATAATGCAAATGGATGCAGAACTCAAGCACAACTTAAGCTGTTACTTCACCCTTGAAGGATTAGGTCAGAGACTTCTGCAAACCCACTTACCCGAACAGTGGATTTAAAAGCCAAGGGGGAACACACAGCTAGAACAAATTCTAGTGAGATTTCCAGACACTGCAACCAGATCCACAAACAGTTGGGTTTGTTCCTCAAAGCAGAGAACGGTGACAGCCAAGCAGTACAGTAAGGAAACCGCACATGACAGATTTGGCTCTGGGTAAACTGCATTCAGTGTTTAGCACACAAGGGTCATGAACCTCAATACTTGTTTTCATTAGTTCGTGGAACACCACTCCGTTCTACGTCTTCAAAGTCAGGATCTGATCTTGGGAGAACTGTATGCTGTTTAGCCTTTAAAGAGAGCATCTGCCTCCCCTAACAAGTAAGGGAGGAGGAGACAACAGCACACAGGGCAATATTTTCAACAGTGCTTTCCGGGCATTAAGATCGCGAAAGCCAAAAGAGATTTCGGGGACTTCTCAGGTTCACTGGCGTTTGCCAGACTGCAAATGCTTTCTGCAGAAACAATCAAAGAAGCCGCTATCAAAGCAAGATGCCAAAACGCGCGCGAACACTGTTTCGCCTCGGCAAATAAAAGACATAAGGCGCAGCCCGGTGGAATTTGGGAGCAGGGAGCCCCTCTCCCTCCGCACCCCTTGGAGGGGAAAGGAGAGAAGGATGCCCTGCCCCAGAGGAGCCGAGCGGCTAGAACAAGTCACAGGCAAGTTGGCCTGGAGGCTGCCCCGCGCGGACCTGGGGGCTCCCGTCCCAGCTCGGTGGGCGCCCCGCCNGCCCCCCCCGCCGAGCCCCGCCGCCGCCGCCCCCTTACCGTGCCGGGGCTGGGGCTTGGCGCCCGGCGGCTTCTCCTTCCTGCCGCCCGCCGCGCTCCGCATCCGCCAGCACGCCG
>VZTT01036480.1:3948-17486 GCA_013400855.1 Buphagus erythrorhynchus | reverse complement strand
CAGCATCTTATGTTTCCAAGTGGGAGGTTATTTACAAATTTATTTTTTGCTTCTGCTTCCTTTTCCAGTCTTTGCAGATCAAAATGAAGATTATTCATAAATAATCTGAAATGAGTTGATGCAGACCATTAGATTTTCCTGTCAATCTATATCTCTGTTGGTCATAAACAGACAGCTATAAGATCATCTCTGTGAGCATCTGAATGACATGCTTATATTTCTAAGCACAAAATATATAAAATAAGAAAGATTGATGGAGATAAACAGCACATTAATGAATATATTTTCATAGGGAATAATTGCATGTGCTAAACATTTAGGAAATTTTAAGCTTTCATATTTATATTGATATTCAAAAGCTACATAATCAACAGAATAAAAACAAAACAACTGCAAAAATCTAAACTAATTGCTAGTCAGTGGTTTAATATGTCAAGGCAATAAGCTGCTTTATAAATAGTCTTTGTGATTTTAAAGTAGCAACATGTTAATGCCTTGCCCATGAGGAGTTTGTCATTGCCTAACTTCATGAAAGTGGTGTACAAACAAGGGTTTCTGCCACTCCACTGAAGCAGGGCCAAGTGCCTTCCCCAGCTCTGCACTCGTGCTGTGACACAGGTGCCTGCATCAGCCCTTCCCTTGGACACACAAAAACTGGAATGGCTCTTCAGATAGTAGTTACCATCTTCAGTGAAGGTCTGGGCTGAAGTTCTGTTTGTGCTTATTGGAGTTTTCAGTGGTGTGAATTAGGAGCATTCTGTACCACCAGACTGCCACAAAACCCAGGCTCTCTGCACACTTCTGGAATATGACTCCTAGGACAGCATGATTAAAAATTACTCTGTGATCCAGTGACAGGAAAGTTCATCAAAGATATAGAGGACAATTTTAATTATTTTCACTTCTGCATATTTAGTCATGAATATCTATTTAGATTTCATGGAGTGACTCCAATGGGTATGATGCCAATCCAGAATAACTAAGGATTAGAGCATTTTGGAGGATGGGAAGAGATTCCTACCCAGATACTGGGTTAATTTAGGCAGTAAAATGACTGAATCCTAATCTTTCATATGCCTTACAAGTTAAGGTATCATTGAACTGTGTCACATAAAATGCAATCCTCTTGTTTAGTCCAAATATGCCATATTTACTGGAACTTAGCAAGTTATTATGTCTGACAAAATGAAGTTGATTTAGGACAGAGCAGGCCATCTCATTTCATCTGTGATAACAGAATAATATTTTTCCCTGTGTTTTCATCATGTTTTTTCAAGATTTGCTTTTAAGAGCTCTTTTTTTTTTTTTTTGAACACTGTTTTTTTCCTTCCCAAACATTCATCTGAGTTTCTGTTTTCTTCTGAAGCAGTAGGAGTCTTCATGTGGAATTGGGCATTGAAATAAAGAAATGCATACAATGATTAGAAATTGCAATTTAGTTAAATAGATACTAGTTTATATTACATCTAAACACTTTAAACTATACTTGTTGTGAGAGGGAAATGAGCTTACAATCCTTAAAATATGTCTAATTTCCTACGATTTATAGAGAATAATGGAAACTACTCCAAGAGGAGACATTAAGAGAAGGTTTTCCTGTCAAGGTGGATATGCAATTGTTCAGGGCAGGCACTTCAAAATTAAAATAGAGTTCTGTTTTTATCTGCAGTGTTTTAAGCCAATTTTCTGTCATTTGACTTAGTATTTAACCTTTTTATTAACAAGAGTGAGCTTTGCTTTCCATTTGGCTCCAGTTCGTTTCCCAAAAATAACCCAAAGTGCCACACTCATAATATTAATTGCTCCTTGGGGGTTTGGCTCCTTAGGGGGTTTTGGGAATACAATTGTAGTTGGGATTCTGTCAGGAAGACTACAACACAATCTGAAGTTGTCTTCAACATTTTATGATCTTACAATCTGATTTCTTGATGAAAGTCAAAGCAAAGTGTTCCTGAAGCAGACTTTATACAAAAGCATTCCAACTTTAAATGTTCAGGGTTCATATTATTGAAATTTATTATTATGTTAGAGGTGATTGCTTCAGGTGCTTCAAGCACTTTGTAGGGAATGATGTGACTAATACAGACATAGAAAGAACACAGATCTATTATGTGGTGGAAACTTCCAGTGAAATATCAATTTGGCATAGAGAGGGTGTTTGACAGCCTTTCTATGTGCTTATGTGAAGCACTTGGCATTTTCATCCTAAGCAAATCCCTCATTGTCATTCTTATAGAATGGTAACTTAGTGACTTTTGTACATGGCAGATTATTCCTATTTTTAGTTTCATTGGTTGTTATTTCTTAATAATGGAGCAAGACTCTGATAGTAGTTCCTGAAGATATTACCTATCAAAACCATCTGTTTTTCTGGTGGATTTCTGTTTAACTGTGTCAATCACGGAATTTGTATGCTTCTCTAGTGGTTAATAAGGTAGGTTAAAAAAAAATCCCATAGCAAATATATTGTTAAGATCACATGAGACCTTTTTAGGAAAAAACACTGTACTTTCTTTCAGATATTTAGACCCCTCTATGAACACATTGTGGGGTTTTTCTGATTTTTTTTTTTTGTTTGTTTTTGCTTATTAGTTGAAAGACAGTAGAGCTTGTTAATATATAATGATACTAAAAAATTGTTCAGCATCTTAAAAGTTAAGGAACCATCCTTAAACATTTAATCTCTTTTAAATTTCTGTAGAGAATCCATTTACTTTTTTTAACTCTTTCCACAGACTTGAGATTCTACAGATTTTGTGGCTGACTTACATCAGTTAATTCAACAACATTCCACTAAGCAGCACATGACAGCAATGCAAGACGACCATGAATAATACTTAATATTAGATAATTTAATGCTTCTGCATAATTATGCACTTTCAACATACTCATATTTCAACATACCCATATTTCAACATACTCATGTCACCTTTATAATCTGGCTATTTGGAATCACCAGAAGGGACTGTGGAATTGCCTTAACTTTGAAATATTGATCAGTCTATATCTTCCAGATGTAAACCCATTAAAAGATATGGGAAAGTGTAAAAACATCAAGTTGATTGTCCTGACATTTATATTCGTAGTAATTATAAATTTAATAGAGTTATATTATATAACAGATGTCCCAATCTAAATATTCACACATATACCTGATAAAGAGGGTGAAGATGTGGCCACTCCTTGCAACAGTATATTTATTTTAGATATACTCTAAAGACAATGAATAGCATTATGACAAATGACAGAGCATGTGTACAGAAAGGCTTCATTTTATTTCTTAATGAAGAGATGTAAGGATAGGTCTAAAACTGGTGTGAACTTTCACACTGTTCATTCAGGCTCTATGTCCATCAGCTTAGCAGCTGCTCTCTGCATGCTACTGTGGCCTGTATCACCCAGTGCTGTATAACCAAAAGTGATAGACCTTCCAGTGCCCTAAAATCAATCTGGAAATAATTTAATGCCAGGACATGAGAAGAGTTTAATCTCCTGTTATTGAAAATGCCTTAAGAACCTGGATAATAAAATATCACATAAGTGTCCAAACTTCAACCACTTTTTACATTCCCACATATGGATAATGATGTAATCTCAATTCATTCAGAGGCAAAATAAAGGCTGGAGACCACACTGGGGCAGAAAGGGATGTGACCACTCATTTCTAACTCAAGCAGCCAGTTAGAGATGTGTAAAGGAATCCCAAAGTGACAGGAAAACAGTGTTAAATTACCACACTTTCCATTGACAGAATGTATGAGATTATGGGATTTAAGACAGGAAAGAGTCAAACTCTCTGTCTTTTCTCAGACTTTTCCAATCTTCCATCCCCCATATTTGCAGGTACCTGCTCCAGGCAGGACTCTTCTAACCCATCTCTAATTAATACTTCACCTAATCTTCTTGCAATACTGCTAATTGTTCACAAACAGGCAATTTAATCAACACTGCACTAACAGGCAAAGCTTTATTCTCTCCACTGTTTTGTGCTTTGACACAAGGAGAACTGAGGCAGCTAGGTCCCAATTGCTTTGTTTCCGTGTAATTTAACAGCAAGACATTATTTTCTCATAAGAGACGCTTTGAATTTTTACTGCTAATGAATAAATTAACTAAAAAGGTTAATCTGCCTACATGTTTACGAAACATTATGCAAATTGCTCTCCAAAAGGTTTAATGGTAATTGAAAGCAATTGAAAACCATGGTACATTTCACTCAATTTTAACTTTTTTTAAAATTTTAAGTGTACAAATTGTACTCACTTTAGATTTTACAGATGTGTAGGGCAAGAGATCCTTTTTATAATTTAAAGGAGTTTTCTTATAAATTTCCAGCTTTCTAGATTTCCACAGTCATGGAGATTTACCTGAAAGTAGACAAATGAATAGTGAAATACGATTGTCATTTATTATTTTAGTCCACAAAATCACAGAATATGCTGTGTTTTTACTAACACAATTATATTTATTTAACACACATTAGAGAAATTTAAAAATATTTATCATAACTCTTTTTTATTACCAAGATGCTGTAAGATCTACTATTCACTCCAGAGTAGCATGGGTTTAGAGGGGCTGTCTTACAGTTGTGAAATGGCAACTCTTTAACACTTAAGTAAATTGCTCAGTTTCCATGGCTCTATTCTAAATTCAACAAGTTAATACATTAAATATACTCTGGAGGAGATGAGGTGTGTTTAGAAGTACAAAGCAAGCCCCAGTTTCTGTCTTTATCAACAAATGGTTCTGTCTTTTCATTGAAAAAGAATGAAGAAATAGGGAGAGGGGAGATACAGAGAGAAATTTAGTATGACTTCATCCTCTAATTGATTAAAAAAGGCATTAATGGAAAACAAAACAATAGGTCTAAACACAAAGGTTTGCATTCCAGAAACAAAACAAAGCAAAACAAAACAAAGCAAAACAAAACAAAACAAAAAAGAAAAACAAACAAACAAACAAACAAAAAAGGAAAAAAGAACTTTTACTCAAACTGTGAAATGAGATAGCCCCATGGCTTAGGAAATTTTTATTTGCAGCCAAGTCTCTTGCATTTATTTAATCACTGAGCTTCCTTGTTAGGTTGGATTTCAAAACAATCTGAATATTTGTTCTGAGACAGAAGGAAATGCATTTCTTGAAGACCTTACCTGCGAAATTAATACTTGATTTGCCCAGCATCTAAAGTATTTTAGGTATTTATATAAGCATTATGTTTTAGCAAAAAGATGAACATTTTTTCTGCTTGGGGTTTTTTGATGTTTGGATTTTTTCAAGCTTTTCTTTTGGGATTTTTTGGGGTTTCGTTTTTTGTTTTGCTAGTTTTCGGAGAGGGTGTTTGGTTTTGGTTTTGGTTTTGGTTTTGGTTTTGGTTTTGGTTTTGGGGGATTTTTTGTTTAGACTTTCCTAAAATTGTATAAAGACACACAGATTCTAACAAAGATGATTTTTTTTAATGTTATCAATTTTCTTTCATTAATTTTTTGGTGAATATTTGTCTCAATCTGCTCTAATTTTGAAAACATTTCCTTTTTTTGATTTGATAATTTTTGTTTATATAACCTTTTTTTTTGTCAGTCACCCTTTCTTTTCTCCTTTTTTTCCTTTTTTTTGGGCAGGAATTGGTGAATAGAAAAAGGAAACAAAAGAAATAAAGGAGCACAATCAGTAGCTTGTGAATATATTCACTGTTGTGTGAAGTATGTATATCTACATAAAAATGTATTTGAAAGGTTTCAACCAGCTCTGTTTGCAAGTGTTGACTTCTAACATCCCTGATAAGTGTTGAAGATTAGTTAGCTGCATTGACTGCCGCTCAGAGCACTGCCTTGGATCTGGTTTGGAAAGTAAAAATAGTGCAGCATGTGTTTTTGCAGCCCATGCAGCCTGTGCTGGCTGTCAGCAGATGGGACAGTGAGGGATGCTCCTGTGTTCTAGAGCTCTCTCCTTTGAGGGGCTGCAGTGGGAATGAGCAGAGCCCTGGAAGGCAGCACAGTGCTGCCACGAGGAGGCACAGGCTGCTCATCCTGCACTGGCCTGGTCTGGCAGCCCCTTCCTCCCTCGCCTCCAGTGGCCCAAAGCTGCCAACTTCTGCATTTCCAAACCCACTGTGTCATCATGACTTTCACTGAAGGGTAGTCTTGCTTAGGAACTCACTTCTAGAAGATCCTAGTGGTCATTATCATTTGAAGAGCAGAGCAATTTCTACTTTCTGCTATCTTAGTTAAGTAATGAGGGTTCTTTAAATTTTTTTTATACTCTAGTATGCTTTTATTTTTTTAAAAAATAGTCACAAATATGAGAGTTTTTTTCCTTAAAAGCAATTACCATTCCTCCTCCTACTTCTCCTGTGTGGTGACTCTCATAGCCAAATCTCTCTGACAATATTTTCCTGATATCTCCCATAAATGTTTTCATGGATACTTTATAACCTTTTCTTCTTGTACTTCAATAGGTTTTGTAAATCACTGGTGTTCTCTGATTCCCTCCATGCAGTTATAAACATAAATCTCCCATCCTTTAATCTTTGCTGACTGCTTTTGTTCTGCTCTTATAAATTTTGCTGTACTTTACCCTGATAACTCTAAAATGAGGGTTTTTTGAGCACAAGGAATCAGAAATACTTCAAAGAAAATAAAAACAATGCATTTAGTATTATTGATTCTTCCCTTTAATAACTGAAGTTGATCAGCTGGTGCATAAAATTTGTACAAAAACAAGTGAACCGTGAGTAATTCAGAGATTGGGGAACTGATCCTCTTCCTTCTGTTGGGTAAAAGTAGGTTCCTCCATTCTCCACATTGCAAAGCACTGATTTGTCTGTGAATAGAAATTAGAGAAGTCTTAGATATGCTCAGAGTCACAGCATCCTTTTGTGGCAGGCGGTGAAGATTGTTGATGCACTTCCCACTTTGGCAATCGCCTCTCACCTTATCCAAGAGGATAGATGCAAAATCAAGATGGCTGGGAATCAAGCCCCAGCTTCTCATACAATCAGTAAATACCTAAAGGTTGTCTTCAATACATAGGCCTTCATGTTTGGGCTACTAATAACCACAAAATATTTTTCCTGATAAAATTTACATCATTTTCTACTTCTTCCCATGTCAGAGAAATACCATATGAGAAAATGTTCTTCCAGCAATTTTCTTCCCAGAACTGGCTTGGAGCCAAATTTTCACAGTTCCACATTAGTGGCAGAAGAAGCCGCCAAGTATGTCTCCTGTTTCAAGGGGGGGAAGAGAAGTTTACTTTATATTTCTGCTTTTAATCTGGATGACTCTTGACTGAGCACAGAGGAGCTTGTCACCTGGGTACTCCTACCTCTTTTATGACTGTCTGGGAATCTGGCAGAAAAATATTTACCTGTTTCCAAATCATGAGCATGATTTGTGGTTTGTGGTTTATACTTTGTCTTTTTACACTAGGTGCAATATACTACAGCCCTCTATGCTTTCCCAGGAGGCAATTGTGTCATTACTCATCTCAGTAGCAATGTAGCCCAAGGAGCAGTTCGAGGGTTTAAAAGCAGTACTGCTCAGACCACAAGGATTGTTTTCCACCCTGTTACAGTGTTTGGCACACTTGGGAGGCATGGGAGGACATGGCCACTTTCCACCTAAAGACCTGGGCAGAGGACCAGACCAATCCACATTTTCCAGCTTGGAAAGCAAGGGGAGGTCACGGCACTGGTTTAGCAGTACCTAAAGCACACAGCAAACAAGTGACCTCATAGCTGTCAGATCTTTCTTCTTCCTAAAATATTCCTGCTCCCAGTATCAATAAACCCAGACAGCAAACAAAAAGCTGTCAATTTTGTTTTGTCAATTTTGTTATGCAATGATAAACAGCATGTGCTCTCAAATATTTAATAGGTCTGAACTGAAATATCAGATTTTCCTCATCTCTTCTGATCTAATTTCATACCTCAAAGGCCTCAACAAGACCAGAAATTCAGTTGGCTAGGACTTTTTACTACCAGAATGTTATTTTTAGTAAATTAAACTCTTATTTCAAATTTGCAGAAGTAGACAAAACAGTGATTGCTTTTCCTGTATCTTCTTGTGTCTCAAAAAATGTTGAGCATTTGGATGCTTTATTTTCTTTAAGACGTGAGAACTCTTACATCACCTTATCCCAAGGGAGAATTTTTACCTGTTACAATGAGAAGCCTGGCAGCTTTAACATATTACTCCAGTGTTTGCCTCAATTATATCTTATTTCTGTGGTTACTGGACATATTTCAGATAATTCTTGACCATCAGACCCTTATAAACTTTCATTGCTCACAAAGTTACCCAAGACAATATTATTGCAGAATGATTTAACACTCTCCAGATAGAGCACATTAACAAAATGTGACTTATACTTTTATAGGCATTAACAAAGTGACTTGAAAAAAATAAGAACCAGCTTTCAGTTCAAATTTTGTTTTCAGATTTGAAATTAGTTTGTTAAATTTCCAGTAATTTTATTGGCTCTTTCTCATTGTCATTTTATTCATACTTGTAACTCGCACGGCCTCCTTCCACTTCCGTGGAATATTGTTTGAAAAAAAATTGGGTACAGAGTGACTTGAAGTTAAAATATTTTTCAATGACAACATCCATAAATATGCTGGGCATAGACATTAAACCTTTCCATAATTTTTTTTTCCTATTTGTAAATGATGGATTGTCTAAGTTCAAACACAAGTAGGGATACCAAGAGAGAAGATTGGATAACCTAAAATGGGAATCAAATTTTAATGCACATAAATTTCCATTAAGAATACAGAATACATGTAGAATACCCACTTCCAAACTTTGGTTGATAACTACAGGTCTGGGCAGTTTCACCCTAACCAGACAACTCCTTCCCCTAGACCTGACTGGGCTGTGGATGGAATGTGGGGTGACATGTAAATTTCTTAATTGTATCAGCAAATCAAACTCTTATTTTTGTCACTGAATTTGGACTCCCCCATCTCTTGCCACTGAATGTTGATGGCAGCATCTGACTGTCATAGAGCACTTTTATAACCAGGGCCCTGTCAGTGAAGTTTTCTCCCCTGAGTCACCTAAGAATGGATCTCTCCCACTTCCCAGAAGAAGGCAGGTATGGAAAATGAATTCTAACTTAGGTTGGTATCTAAGGGTTCTGACCAAGTTTTGCTTCTGCTCTAAGGCTCGAGCACCCACATACAGGTTAGATACTGAGGTGTTAGACATAGTGGAAAATCTTTGCTTAACTCAGATCTGAGATACAAACTGCTTGAACTGTGTATTGTTCAAAGACTGGATCTGGATCACTCATTTTTTAAAAAAAATTCTGATCTTGCCTTTAAGTATTCAAACTCTTAAAATGCAGCTAGCTTCTCTTCTCCTCCATCTCTATTACTGTAATTCTAGAATCAACTTTGATTGAGCTAATGATACGGCCCATAATATTACAGAAAACAGGCATGGCATAGAGATGGAACTCCCTGGAACATAATTCACAGATAATCAATGTATGGAATTTAACACTAGTATAAAGTATGCAATTAAGCACCTTTAAAAATCTGATGTGCAATTAGTAAGCATTTCACAGTAACAATCAATAAAAGTAAATGAAGCTAACAGTTCAGAGTAATCATGTGTCAGCAAATCAAATGCAGACTGACATGCTACACCAGAGTAATTTATTTCTGGTATTGATTTCAGTGGAGGTTTTGTCTGATGACCTACATATGCTACATTGAATTTAGTCCACAGAGATTAACAGCCATATAGGTTGACATAGAATCAAGTAATCAGGTTCCAAACAAGCATCAAAGAGTGAATTTTTATTTCTGAATACTTAAGTACTCAGGAAGACATTAGCAGTCTATTAACAATGGAGGGTCACTGAAAATAGATTTAGAACTTCGGATTTCTGTTTTCCAGAAAGTCAGAATCCCAGAACAAATCTTCCTTTCAGCACTCCATGTGTTAACACCGTGAAGTAATTTTTTTAGTTGTCTGTTTGTTTGTTTGTTTGTTTGGGTTTTTTCTGCTATCATGTTTGATATTTTGTTTGAAAGTAAGTAAAGAGAGAGCAGAAGAATCCACCACCTTGCAACTGAAAATTTTCAGAGCAAGTTACATTTTTGGTTCTGATTTATCTTAGTTGAGTTGACAGGCAGGATTCACTCTCCACTCACACTAAATGAAGGAGGATGAAACTGGCCTAAGAAAAATAACACTTGACAAGAACTCTGTTGCTCTGCACTCTTTCTCTCATCCTTTGGACAAGGGGTGGAATTTTTAAACTAAAAGAGGATAGAGTCAGACTAAGTATAAGGAAGAAATTTTTTACAATGAGAAATTTTTTACTAGGTGAAGCTCTTGCACAGGTTGCCCAGAGAGGTGGTAGATGCTCTCTCCCTGGAACATTCAAGATCAGATTGGATGGAACTCTGAGAAACCTGATGTGGTTGAAGATGTTGCAACTCATTGCAGAGGGTTTGGACTAGGTGGTTTTTTTAAGGGTCTTCCACCACAACATGTTCTATGATTCTCTCTTCAAAATCTCCCTATTTTCTTTCATTTTGTATTTAGGCTGTTATCCTTTTAGAGCAGAAGACATCATATATGAATATGACAAAAACCTGTCAGAATGAAAAAAAGTGTATAGCTGCTACCTTAAATGTTTTCTCTGAAAGGAAATTTTTTCTTTGATGTGTTTTACAGTGCTATACCTCTAATCATGGAGTTTCAAAATAATTTATCCATGAGGAAACCACAAATTATATTTGGAACATCCCTTCCACATCCAGTTAACTGAGGATTGCGGTTAATATTGTCCAAGTATCAGTCTTGAATTAAATTTGTGTTTTATTTAGGATAATTTTCTCCTATGTAGCCCACTTGCAGGAGCAAGATGAACATTTAAATGCAGCTATAGAATATACAGAAAAGCAAGAAAAAGGAAGGGAAACACTTCTGAGGCACAGCAATGCCTCCAATAACACCATAATAGCCCTCTTTACCTTATAAGAGTACTGTGCTGAACTGTCAATGGCTTGCTGTATGGATCTGGAGCCTAAATGGCTTATTGCTACTCAAAGATGACCTTAAAAAATTTTACTAAAATATATGCATGGGATAGAGTGGAAAACAATAGAAATTATAAGATTTTCATAGCCACACAACAGCAAGTTTTTTCATTTCCCTGAAATTCCAGACAGAGAGCAATTCTATTCAGACTGTAGGATGTTGCCCTGCAGCACATATTAGAGCTGCCACTCTGCTGTTTCACTTTTAGTGCATTATATATGTGTACAATATAGTTCTGATCCCTGAGGTTAAATTTTGCTCATTGTACAACCAAGACCCTGAGGGCAAACGCACAGTTGAGAAAGTGCTATTTTGTCAATTTTGATATGGAACTCTATCAATTTAGCCATATGAAGAAATTCTTGGTTTTTGTTCTTCTTGTCTATGCGTTCTTTCTCTGAAACAGATTATTTTAATATTCTTAAATTTGAAAATAAAAGGAATTGAAAATTCATCTCTGAATAGCATTTTCATACTCAAAAAAAGGAAAAAAAAAGTAAAGACAGAGAACGATGGAAACAGAGATCGATAACATTCTCTAATCTACAGTAGACATTTTCTGCATGACTGAATGCTGCAGTCAGTACTAGAATCTCTGATGTCCATATTCATTATACATATGAGTTCAGTTCAGATACAAAGATTTAACTGTTCTGATGTGTTTGACATAGTCAAACCCTCTAAAATTAAGAGTATATACTCCTGTGCACTGTATTAAACAAAATGTCTGGTTGGTATTTACCTAGCCCTCAGCCATGTCCTTTTACAAGAGTTTAACACATATAGTACCTTCTCATGGTCTTATGCCCCATTGGTAAACAGCAAGCATCAGGCCTTCCAAAATTATATGAAAGGTTAGCTAGTGCTACATCAACAAGAGTAAGTCATAAATAAAATAAAAGGAACATGATGGAAGGCATCCATCTTTAAGATGAAGGGGCAGCAGCCTTCTGATATGTTCAACTGCAGTACAGATAGGGGAAATGGGGCCTGGCCAACACAGGGCCAGGAGGTTTTCAATATTTTATGTATAGCATCTGTAATTCTATTACTGACTGGACATAAAAGTTTTCTTACCAATCAGAAGTTTGGTAAGAAGTGTGTCTATAATAGAAGGAAAGGTTGTATTAAATATTAATTTGATTCAGATCTTAGTCTATAATCCAAGTGTCCTAACCTGAGGCTTTGAAAGATTTCTTTTTTAAACTCCTCCTTTTTTCCTTTTACGTAAGTGAACTAATCTTTTTGCAAAGCACTCTGAAATCTTGTCTTGAACTGTGTATTGTACATAAGATGTTATTATAGAATTGTTCTTTTGGAAACCAGTTAGTAGGAAATAAGAAAACTCAGATACATCAGTTGTTTGGTCAGTGTTATTTCTTTGGACTTCCAAATAACACATTTGCTTCCATAAAAAGAGTTAATTTTTGTCATACAAAAGCAAATTATCATAAGAAAAAACTTTTATTGTATCCTAAAAAGCTATGGCTTGTGGGAAATTGATTAAAGGGGGCATAGAAAGGGAATCAACAACAGTCTTGTGGAGGAGCAATGAAATTGTTTTGACTACCTTATAACCTAACCAACTCTTTGCAGTATTTAATGTTAAACATTTGAAGGCCTGAAAGAAAAAATGGGGAGCAGATTGGAGATGGACTGTAATATATAAGAAGATTGACTCATCTATACTCCTTACTTTTTTCACAGTGGTTAACTTCATATAATTGCTACATTTATTATGAATAATTTACAAACTTCTCTTTCAGGAAGCATACAAGATATTCTAGTGGAGTCAAAACAACTTTTTTTGTCTACAATGTATTTGATATGTCAACAGAAATACAATTCAGGTTTGCTCTTTTTCCTGGACCAGAGATCAGATATAAACACAAATCCTTGTGTTTGAGATAAGTGGGTCGGCTGGTAAAAACTGGTAAAATATTTTGCCCAGTATAATATTTTGAGAAAAATTTCTGAAGACCATATGAAAGATGTGATGATCCACTGATAAAGTTAGGTGAGACAAATGCTGCAAATGTAAATTAATAATCCTGGTAGAAACTCTAGGAAGACTAAATCCCAAATACAGACATTAAAGAAAAAAATCTTGGTACGCAGAAATAATCTCAATGTTCTTTTGACAACGTGAAATTCTTAAATTTCACAGATGCATTATAACTAACTTAGATTACTTTATACTTGACAGCAAATGTATTGGCTTTTGCATATGTTAAAACATATCCAAATCCCAAAGAGATGACAATCTCAAATGTCAGGAAAGATAAAGTGAGAGTGAAGGGAAAGGTTATTATATCTATTGGTATGCGACTGAGGCACCAAGAGATTGTATGAAATGATACTTGTCCCTTTAATGACAAAGTGGACTGATCTCAACTTGCCTGAAGCCCAGAAAAATATCTTAATTATAATCACCCTCTTTTTTTTCTTTTTTTTTTTTTCCAGTATTACCCATAACTTTAT
>VZTT01036477.1:22727-42065 GCA_013400855.1 Buphagus erythrorhynchus | reverse complement strand
GGCAGACAGCAAAGGAGCCACAAATGGATCCTGCAAACAGGAGCCATCCTTGTGCCAGAAATATCTCCCAAGCCTTCCTCTGGCATGCGTTCTTGTGACTCACTTGAACATCATGCTGAACTCCTTCAGGGCCTCCTCAGTGACTCCAGTGGTGTTCCTGAAAAGGAAGCAGCAAAGCTGATGAGCAGTTCTTGAGCTGTGGTACTCCAAGTCCAGCAGCTGCACCATGGTGAGGACAAAGGAGCAAACAACTATTCCATGTGGGAACACTTGTACACACTTCCTCCACAGAATAAAAGCATTCCACTAAGATGCCACCATTGCTCATGGCCAACGGGAGCTATTCCAAAACTTCTCACTTCATCCCTCAGAAGGGAACTGGGAGGTGGGTGGGGATGTACAAGCTCACTGCATCCACTGGTCTGAACACAGGAGACTCCTTAGCACAGACCATGCAAGGCTGGCTGCAGGCATGGGCAGCTGTGGCTCCTGTCTTTCCCCCCAACCCTAGTCAGACACTTCAACCCACACGTGGGCCAGCCAGTACCGGGCTTGGATCTGCTGTTCCAGGTTGTGTTGCATCCTCATCCCCAGCTGGTCCAGCTGGTCCCACTGCTGTGCCAGCCCCACAGTGCTGTGTTCTGTGTATTTGTTGTCCAAGATAAGTGCTTCTTCCATAGCTGCTCCAAGGTCCTCAATCTTCTTCAGCTGGCTCCTCATAGCTCGGATCTCTTGGTGCTTGCGCTGTGAGAAGGGAGCAAAGAGGAGGGAAATCATGGAGCACCAAAAAAAACCACCTTAAAAAAGTTAGAACAGAGGGTGGCAGGAGAAAAAGGGTTATATTCCTCTTTTTCTCCTAGGACTTTATGTCCATATACTGGGATTTGTGAAATAAGATTCAGAGCAATGTTCATCTTAATGCTCACTATCAACCAGGGCTTGCAAACCAGTTCTGGAGACTAAAAAACCTCTTATTAGGAAATGTGTATCCTCTCTGCCCTACCCCACCTCCTTTAGAAAAAAAAATGGAAAACTACATCAGTGTTGTTGTTTCATGGCCTGCGATGTAAGCAGACATCAGATATGTAAATAGATAATCTCAGAGGTCTTTTCAGTATTCCAAATGTCTAAAATCAGTTAAGATTTTCCCAAACAATTACATGCATTTCCCTTACTGCCCTGTGCTACCAAGCCAGCTAGAAATCCTGTTTTAGCCATAGGTGCACATCACTTACTTTAGTAGCTTCCAGCTGGGACTCCAGCGTTCCCGATTCCTCCACCATACATGACCTAAACAGAGAACAACAGTGAGAGAAAGCACTTACCTCATAAAAAATGGCATGTGGGGCTTGAAATTAACAGTCCTTCCTTGAAATGAAACATCCTTTCAGATATTTAAACACTGGTTTTGTGTTTTGTTTATTCTGACTCATCCTATTTCAGACTGACACTGTACATTTTGTCTGATTCTTATTTCTGTATATAGTTAATTTCTAGCCCCATTTGAAAGGCAACGTGATCAGCAGCCACACTTCATGCCAGACTCAAAGCACCCGCTTTACTGGACCTCATGGAATTAGAACTTAGTGCAGTCCCACCCCCTTGCCCCGTGCCCAGCACACACCACACACACCAACTGCAGGTGAGTCACTGGGGATGGGCTGTATTTGCAGTCAGGTACAGGAGCTCTACAAAAGTGTGTTACATAGGGGAAAATGAGGGTAAAAAAAGATGGTGAGAACTACTGGTTTGGTTGAAAAGTAATCTTAATGTGGCATAATCCTTGCAGAGAGCTACAGACCTCTGCTGGCTCAGCAGTGCCTGGTGGAAAGGTGCCTTTCCCACCCCACCTCTCCATGCTGCACCCAGAGCAGCTGAGGTTCAGCCACTCTGCCCAGTGATTTCCACCCTGAGCTTTACATGCAGGTCCCCACAGTGGCTAGGGGCTCCAAGATCTCCTTCATACAGACTAGCTATGGACAGTCTCTGGATGCTGCTTTTCCCCCACACCCCAAGATCCCAAGCAATATCTAAGCAGCCGTGTTTGGGAATCTCTGTCCTTCCAACACGTACGGTGAGAGCTCGCTCTGGACGACCCACACATGGACACTGAGCCTGGGTGCTGTGCAGGTGGGGTGTCCTCTGACTCTGGGGTAATAAAGTTCCTAAAACCTGAATCTCTGGAATTTCAGTCACTAAAACCAGGTTTTCATCCCCACTGGACTCTGTCTTCCCATGTGCTTTTGAGCTTCTTGAGAACGGGGATTTCAAGTGCTGAATCACTCTGTAGCAATGAAAATGCACCAAACATCTGGGTGTTTCTCACCACAGGGTTAAGGCTCAGACTCAACGCCCGCCTAGAGATGAAGCGCACGCCCAGAGCCTTGAGCAGGAAGCTGGGAACCAACCGTGGAAAGAACCAACAGGGAAACAAACCTCCAAGCATCTCTAAGCCGTGAAAGTTAGTTGGAAGGAAAGCGAGCCTTGGAATTAACAAGTGCGTTTGAAAACCAAAGTGAGGTAAGAAAATAAGAGGAAAAAACCTTCCAGATAGATCATCCCCAACTTCATACTGATAGACACGAATGACACGACGATATGCTATGCTAGTCAAAGGAAAGAAACCAAGTAAATTCCAAAAAGGAAGAAAGAAAGAACAGAGGAAAGAACACACCAAAACACGGCCACTGCAGTGGAGCCACACTCCAAGCCAGCACTGCCTTGCAGCAAACACAAGCAAGTACTTAATGAGAAAGTTATTTAAATGCTGGTTGCACATACACAAAAATAAACTGTTATTATTTTCAGTTAAGTCACAAAAAGTGAGTCTCGCTAAGAGACAAACTGAAGTTTTGCAGTTAGCTCATCTACAGATTGTGTAAAAGCATTTTTCTTCCTAAATTCCAAATTGTTATTCTCTTCCCCAAAGAACCCCCCTTCCAGGCAGTGCTGGGCACACACAAGCTGCAAAGCAAGGGGTGTGCACGGCAGCTCTTCTGACACTCTGCCTTCCCTCTCGCCAAGCCAGGCTAAGCACAGCCAGTGCCCCTCGGAACTAAGTCCACGTTTTTAATCTATTCACAGAGAATTGGGGACAAATTCTGCCTGGCATATCAGCAGCCCTCTGGTAATTTGTTCAACAAAAGAGCCTGGCATGAGGCTCTCTTAACTCTGACCCTGCGTCTTTCAGTGAATGGCTCCGTTCTGTTCACTCGTTCTTGGATACCAGAACTAATCTACAACACTACTTGACAAAGGAGCAGGGAATTCAGCATCCATTCCAGGAAAATCTGCTTGGTTCCATTACTCTGTACAACAAAACCAGAGCAAACTATTTTTATCTGGCAGAACACAAGAGACTGTGATCATTACAAAGCAAATAAGCAGCAGAATTATCTGTGAAGATTCCACTCTTTAGCAGCAAGGCCCTGGCCTCCGCCAGCCCTGTGGACAGGCTCACACACAGCCTCTCACACACAGCCTCTGCCCTGGCTCAGAGACTGCTGGCATTTGACATCACATCTTATCACAAAGCTTCCACTGTGCTGAGACTCGTCCTGCTGAAGGAATTTAACTGCCAGACACACACATTTGCAGAGGCCTTGGTAGTCTGAAAACATTTAAAGATCTTATTATTTCCTTTTCACTTCCAGACAAATGGCCAGCACACATCCTGATCAGGAATTATTGCTGTGGACACAGAGTAGGCTTAAAACTGCTGGCAAACTCCAACAGCTTCTTGGATTCATGTTGGAAGATCGGTTTTCTCCTGTCAAGGCTAAAATCTGTGTAGGCCATGGTTCTGCAGCAGATGAAAAATGGGCAGTTCATATTTGCAAACTAAAGGGTTTTAAGATATGTAATTTCAGCAAAATGTTGTAAGAATCTTCCTTTCTTATCAAAATCAGTCAATACGTTGTTCTCAGAACAGTTATGGTCAAATGTTTTATTTCACTAAGCAAGTCTCTTAAGCAGAAAAATTAGAAAAGTCAGAATATCCTGCCTTTGGAAAGCAGCTACACTCTCACATATCTTCTCAAATTAAGGGCATTTTCCTGTGCAAGCCCTCAGAGAAAGCAAGAGCAAAAGTCAGGAATTCCATGGTGTGCCAGTGGCTGCCTGTTGTAATTCTGCTTTTGACTAGGAAATTGTTATGCTTCTACTGGTTTATAGTGAACTACTCCAAAATCTTGTTTCCTGTGTCTGTGCACCTCAGCAAAAGGTTGCTCTTTTCAAATAAGAGGGGTTTGAGCACAGCTTTCACAAGCAATGTAACGACAGGAAAAAACACACAGAGCAGAACACGTCACCAAAATTTGAAAGATATAAAAATCAATACTAACCCATCTAGTAGGTAAGTCCTGTAGAATGTGAAGATCCAAACATCAGGCAGCAGGACAGAGACAAGACAGTAAGAGAGGGACAGAGATTTGGATGGGAAGCAAACATCAAAAAGTTAAAAATCATATTTATATTTCATTATTTCATGAAGAGACATACAGAACTATTTGTAAACACACAGACAGAGAATCACAGGGTTACATGGAACAGAACTCACCTCCTCTGACCCCCAACCAGAACCTGTCAGAGCTACTGACAGCACAGGCACCTGCAATGCTCAACCTTGAGACTTTATTTCTAACACACTTTACTCCCTCTCCTTAGAGAACGTTATTATTAGATAGTAGTCCAGGGAAACGATTACAAAGTTTTAAGCTCTTTTCACATCTTTCTCTATTTGAACTCCAGTAAGATTCCCAATACACTACTCAATACAAAAGGGGCATTAACAGAAACGCTGCTGGCACTTCAGAGTCTGCTTGGAGCTATTTGTGCTCCACCTCCCCAGCTGTGCTGCAGCCTAGTTCAGGAATAACTGGAGAAAAATGAAGTCCTGGATAACTGGAATTACTGCAGGAAAATTAATTCAGAAATAGGAACATTTTTAAAGTCTAGTGTTTCATGGCTTTCCTTTCCCCTATAGCTAATGGGGCCTCCCTCAAACCCCAACTGCAGGGAATAGACAAGTCCTGATGAGCTGTTTTTCAGTAGGATGAGAGTCCAAAGAAATGGAGGATGCATACAAATACTACCTAAGGAATTCTCTAAGGGCAGGTTCTGGAAAGACAAACTATACCTGGTCTCCTGAATCCACTGATGGAAGGCATTGGCATGCTGAGCAAATTCCTGACGCAGTTTGTCATTTTCTTCCTGTCTTCGCTGCTCCTTCTGCAGCTCCAGTTCACGTTCCTGAGAAATGAACAACAGTAATTTCAGAGAAATAAAGGGATTGGTGTCATCCTGTAACAGAAAGCAGAAACTAAAAGCTGCATCCCAGCACAGTTCTAAGCCTCAAAAGAAGATAGAGTTCTCAGTGTCCTGGATATCTAGAGAAAAGCATTTCAGATGATAATTCAGAACTTAAGTCCTGAGAACTGGAATTGAACCAGCAGTTGCTTCACTGCATAGCAGAGAATTTAAATTTCTATTACAGTTAGGAAGTGAGACACACGTGCTTTGCCTTTGGAAGACCCACAAATGGAAAACCATGAGAGCAACTGACAATAGCACAAGTTTATAGTTAACAGCAATTTTTCTTTGCTCACGAATTTTGAGATATTTTGACTGTATTATGGTGACAAACTCTTGTACCCATTATCTCAGAGAACAACTTCCAGGGACAGCTGAAAGGTCGTAAACTATGAAGAGAATCTTTCCCTCACTGACTTGCCTTGATAATTTTCTGCAGATTCCTCCAGGTTTCTTCAAGAGCCTCCATAGTGAACCAAGTGTAGGGGTTGGAGGCCACACGGAAGCTCTTGATCTGGCGATCAAGCTCTGCCAGCTGGTTGAAATCAGCTTGGGCAGAACTTAGTGAGGAACGGAAAGCGTCGTGAGCTTCTCTCAGGGCTTTGATTTCCTCCAGTGAGTTGCAGCGCACAGGATCTGTCAGGTCCTCCTCAGCATTCTCAAACCAACTGTTGAAGGCAGAGGCCTTCTTTGCAAAAGTCAGGAAGAGATCCTCAACCTTGAAAAGAGAAAAATAACAGTTGTTCAGTAATGGAAATATTCTGTGTGAGCTCATCTGGAATTAACATGCAAGAATTTGCTTTGCAAGCATCTCAGAAATTCTTATGTTAATTCTCCAGGATCTCCAAAATCATTAGTTGCAAAAGCATGAACAGCTACAGAAGTTGCAAGTGTGTATTTTTTATCAAGCACACAACTAGATTTTTGTAGCCCGATGGCTGGCCACTCACCTTTCTGAAGTGCTCCTGAGCCTCCAAGAGTTTCTTTTTCCTGGTAGCAGAATTAGCCAGTAGCTGATTCCAGCGTTTCATCAAGGAAGCATGCCGGGCCTCAATGGCCTTGGACTGGATGTGTTTGGCTGCGAGCAGCTGGTCTTTCAGAGCTGTGATGTTTGCAATTCCCTCCTGCTGGAAAGCCTGCAGTCCAGCATCAAATGTTTCCTGAAGCATTAAAAGAACAAAAAGTATTTTAGATGGTATGTTTCTTTAGCCTTTCCAATACCCTGCATGTATTTCAAACATGGATTCTTGTGTGTTCACGAGAGTTCAGCTGATGCCTCTCTCACAGGGTGGCAGCATCAGCACTGACCTGTTTGGTGAGCAAGGTTTGCACTGAAGAGAGGTCACGTCCATAATCATCTGTCTTCAGACTGTTTTCCTTCTCCCCTGGAAAATGTGACAAATTTTTCAAAAATGTAATTTCTCCATCTCAAGCATTCCCTCTGTTCCAGATCAGGTTACAACAAAAAGCATAAAGCAGGGACAGCTCTGCTGATTACTCTGGGCTCAGGTCTGCTTATTATAACAGCACATGAGGAGTTACTGGAGACCTTTGGAAATGAAGGAGTTTAAAGTTTGTTTGTGACCAAATATTGTACTCCAGTACAGAACATACCTATCCACGACTCCACCACATCTGCTTTCCAGTTGAACTGGAGGAAGGCTGAGTTCTCATCCAATTTGGCTTTCCTCTGAGCTGCTGCTTTCTCCAGATCTGACACCTTGCCTCTGAGCCCCTTCATCTTGGCAGTGATGTTCGCCTCGTGGTGATTGTTCTATGTGACAAGGAGGAAAAAAAAATATCGGCATCCTGTATGATGTTGAAGTCATCTGAGGCATTCAGGACATTGGTGACAGAGCAAGGACTTTAGCTGAAAGATATTGTCTCTCAAACAGCTTTGAAAGCAAAACACCAACAGCTTATTCAGCCACAAAAAATGAGTAAGAGCTCTTTTCAAAGACATGACAGAGAAGAGCACATCTACTGAACATTAAGATGTCCTGGAGAGCCTTTGAAGGCTTCTCTTTACTAGTTCATGCTCACCTTTTTAATGAGATCCTCTCCATTAGCACAGACATCATTCACTCTGTCCTTGTGGACAGTAAAATCAGTCTCAAATGCCTCGTGCTTCTTCAGCAAGCCCTGCAAATACAAGACACAGGCACTTCTAAAAATTATTTCTCACCATTTATTAAAAAGTAATTAATTTTATAAATCAATTAGCATAAAGTTTTTATGTCAAAAATTAATCTTTGCTGGTTAGCACAACTTACTGGTTTTCTGTGGACAAAAGGAAACTGAGACTGACTTCCAATCAGAAGTCAAGAGATGCAAAGCTACATGAAACAGCAAGTAATTTCTATGGGAAATAACATTATTGGGATGCTTTTATAAAGTGAATTTACATTTTTTACAATGTAGGCCTTGAAAAGGAACCTCCAATGACGTCTAAATTGTAAAGAAAAGGTTTGTTATGCTCTAACAAACGATAATGCAACAATGAAGTGCTAACAACTTCCTCCATACCTGGATAGCAGCAAGTGTGTCCCCATAATCCTCACTGGCTACCAGTGTCATTTTCTCATTGATCCAGGCTTCTTCTTCCTCAACATTTGCTACAAACTGCTGATACTCCAGAGACTCCTCCAGGCGCTGACCCCTGTGTAGGAAAGGTAAAACTCGTCAGTGTTGCTTTATGGCATTGAGATTTAAGATATAAAAACAATGTGCAGAGCCTGAACCCTAATCATTCACACTTCACTCCTCCAGCAGCAGCCATGGCTGGAGCTCTAGGAATTCCTTGGACTACAAAGCCTGCAGCTGCCAAAGGACTGAAGCAAACTCTCTCTCAACAGTTTCTAATCAGGAAAAATCTCCTGGTAGTGGACTAAAGCCAGCTGACTGCAAGTCTGTGATTTCCAACTGCTGCAAGAAAAGGCTAAACACAACATACACCTCAAAAAGAGGCTCATGTTTCCTCTGAGGAACTTTGTCAATAGTGTTGTAGAGTCTATGATCAGTGACAGATGCTGTTACATCATATTCCTAATAACCCATACCCTGAAATTCCGTAAATCTGATCATTATGAGTCCATGTAACTTTGAATTAATACTGAATTTTACAGAAATTCATACCTAGCAGCTGCCAACTGTTTCAACTCTTTCCAGTGGTCCACAAACTGAGCCAGTCTCTGCTGTATCTCCTCCTTTCCAATTGTGTTGTCATCTGAAAGCTTCTTACCCGTGTCCAGAACACCCTGCAGAGAAACAGTTATTGAAACATCACCCACCTTCCTCATGTGCATTGTCTGGGGTCCAGCAAAACTCCTGCTGGCTTTCATCTCCTCCACAATCAAGAAAGGTGCTGCTTATAGAGAAATCTGCCATAGGGAGAGGCATTTACCTGGATAGCAGGTTCGTGGGCAGCTAATTCTGCTTCTAAGCGCTTGTGTTTCTTCCTCAGATTCTGCACACCAGTCAGGTCTCTGCCATAGTCCTCTGAGCTAACCAACAGTTTCTTCTCTCTAAATACAACAGAGAAGATAGAAAGAATATGAAGAGATCCTGGATGTAAAAAGTTGTGTACAAGAGTTATTAGCAAACAGCAAGTGGCTCGTGGCAGCACATTCCTGTGTGAAAGAAAGGTGACAGAAAGGGAAAGAAGGTGACAGAAGGCCCATCTCTGAAGAACAGAATTCCTCTGTACTGTTTTCTTTTTAAAAACATAGATGTCTTTTGTAAAATTGTCCAATTTTTGTTTTAAAAGCATGACAAAAGAAGTGCTCTAATTGGAATGATTTCTATCAGCCTCATGTCGTTCTCTCCCCCTGAAGTACTAACACCAATGTGAAAAGACCATTTGATTAATTACAACAACTGACTAGAATCAAGGAAGTACTTGAAACTGAAAAAGGTTTAAATTTTTGGTAGGAGCTTTCCCAAAAAGACAAGAATGAAATGTCTGAGTCTAAACAGTGTTTTTCTGCTTACTGGGATTTGACCAAAGAAAACTGCAGATCAGAAACCACACCCAAAACAGCTCTTCTGGAATGGCAGCAAAGGTGATCTCCTATAGACACACAGTTGTTGGAAGGCAGCTCTAAAGCCACACTAAAGGATATGAGTGTCACTGGCAAGCCCAGAACCTCCCAAACACCCACTTGATCCAGGACTCCTCGTCGTCCATGTCACGGAAGAACTGGTGCAGGCGGTGGCTCTCGTTGAGCTTGGCGCGGCGGGCGCTGGCCATGCCCTTGATGCGCTGGAAGCGCCCGTTGATGGTTTCGCGTTTGTCCTTCACTTGGGACGTGTCAAAGGCACTGCTGGTCATCAGACTGTCAGCCTGGCTGTTCAGGTCCTTCAGGCGGTCCTGGACACAGAGGGGAGAAAGCAAGGATTGCTCAGAGCTCGTTTCTGTGCTCATTATGTCAGGATGAAAATCAGAATCTGACGCGCAGTCACAAGTTTTATTAAAAACCACATTTCGACAAGTCTGTGACTGCAGCAGGTATCAGGACCTGCACCTATAGAATTTGTTTATGACTATGATTTATCTTCCAAAACTAAAAGGGAAAGTAATACCTCATGAGCAGATATATCAGCTTCCAGTAACTGGTGTTTTTTCAGAAGGTTGTTAACAGATGCCAAGTCCTTCCCATAGTCTTCAGATGCCAACAAAGCCTCCACCTGGGGATGGAGAAGGAAACATGGAATGAAGAACAAATTGTGTTTCACAATTTCCTTGAAACTATAATGCTTTAAAACCATGCAAATTACTTCTCCATTTTCTACTAAACCTTTATACCTTGGAGAAGATTCCATGCAAATTTGCTTCTTCTCACCTTATTGTTTGTAAGTAGTAACATGAACACATACACAAGAATTTTATTAGTAATAAAACTTTTTTTTAAATAAACCTAGACTTGCTCAAAGGTAAACAGTGCTCCACAAAATCTAACATCAGCAAAGGTAATAAAAACTGAAAAAAAGATGCTATGCAAGTCATTAATTCCAATCTTATTACCTCTGAAAGCCAGAAGTCAAAGTCCTTGATCCCAGTATTGAAATTCTGTTGCTTATTAGCTTCTTTCAGTTTCTGACTTTTCTCTGCTGATTTCTGTACCAGGAATTGCCACTGGTCAGCCAGGGCAGCCAGGCGAGCCTGTCAAAGTGGGAAAGATAAGTAAATGTCACAAATGAAACATGAAAAAAGTTCTGATAAATGCAAAACCAGAACATGGTGGAAGTTTGGCTGTTGATTCCAGATATGCAAGTTAGAGTCACTATTTCATGCTGCCCAGCTATAATTTACACCTCAATCAGAGGATCAGAAAATTTATCCTCCTTGAGACCGAAGCAGAATTATTCACCTGATCTACACTGTGTGGTTGAACTACAAAAGCTTCTATAAAGCAAGATTTGTTCTAGAGGGACACTGTCCTGCCTGAGTTACCCCAACACTGCTCAAAGCAAAGCCAAGCAAGCCTGGAAGGTGCCCACCTTGACGGCGTCCTCGCTGCCGGCACACGCGCCCCTCTCGATGAGGGAGTTGCCCATGTCGATGACGCCGCGGATGCGGTCGGCGTTGGCGTGGAGCTCAGCTTCAAAGGCCTGGTGCTTCTGGTGTTTGCTCTGCAAAGACAAACCCAACACCATCAGGCACTGCACAAAGGGCTCCTCTGTTGTTCTCATGGGCTGGATTGTCATCAGCTTTGTGCAAGGGCTGAGCTGAAGAAGTTCTCTCTGGGTAGGGTATTTAGTGCTCACTCCAGTGGTTACTCTCATTACCTGAGTAACCACTAAATTTTGACCGGGCAAAACTGTGGGTGAGCTGATACACAGAACTCTGGCAGCATGTTCTGTGTTTCACAGGTGCCAATGCAAAATTCCCTGCACTGAGCTGAGCTGTTACTGCAGTGAAGATTCCTAGTTTTAATGCTCCCCTTTGAAAAGCAGCAATTACACGTACCCTGAGTAGAGCAGATCATCCTTTCTACTCCTATAGCAATTGCACAAATTCCTACTTCCCTTCCTAATCTATAGGTAATTAACAGAAATCACTGCTCCAGCTTTTCTGCTTTCTGCACAGTTGTAATATTAGTTATACACAGCTCCATTATATATACATAGATAAATACTGAATTAACAGCCAGAAACTTCTATAAAAACATAACTGAATTATTTGGTAAGAATTTTTCTCTGTCAAGTTGAGAGCACCATGAGAACAAAAGGAGCCTTGGTGTGGGAAGGAGTGTGCAGCTCTCATGTATCCGTGATCCATCCACCCACCAGGAATATGACAACAGCACAAAAGTGACAAGACAGAATTTGCAAGTATAAACTGGAAATGCTAGTGACATTGGACATGGGTAGAGAGTATCCTAGAGAATGGAATGAAAGGAAATGTTAGATCAAAAATAAAAAAGGAAAAATACTACAGCGCTGGTATGAGAAATTCTGCATGAACTGCTTCATTTTGGGAACTGTAAATCTCAAATCCTGATATTATTAAAAGCATATCCTTCAAAGCTAGATCTACCAACTTGGAAAATTCAATTTAAAAGCTGCCAATTGCCTATCTCCATATAATTACCATGACAACAAATTGCAGACAAGCCTTTCTAGTTTAATATAAAATTATCCTTTTTTTTCCAACTAAAAAGTAGTAATTTAATGTACCACACTCAGAAGTGACAAATGATTCTTTCATTTCTTACTCGTTAGCTTTCCCTTTCTTTGTTCTATCTTCTCCCTCCATATATCCTCATTTTACTCCACTTCTTGGATTCTAAAAGTGCTGTCAGCTTTCCATCTGGTACATCTTTTTCTGAAATGTTCTTTCTGTTTTATTCCCTTCTATGCTATTGCAAGAACTAAGCCAATCAAGAGCTATCATTTACTGAATCCTCCATCTTTAGCATTTGATTCTACAAACACAAGCTCATGGATTTAGCTGATGGATTTAACCCTGTGTTAAATCATCACAGGTGATGATCAAACAGCCAAATTTCTCAAAAAGGGGGATAGAACCCCATTTTCCTATGGGATAACTCCTAAAAAAGCCTAAACTACATCATTAATGCAGCATAAAACAGATCATGCAGAACACCTGCAAAACAAATACATAAATAAATGATGCTGAATAGGAATTAACAAAAAAGCCACACCCACAGGACGAGGATCAACAGCTGTACCTGGATGGAGGTCAAGAACTAACAGAAAAAGATTGCATGAACTGATGGATGGAGCAGCAACCAGAGCTTGGGCTTACATAGAAGCTTATACAGAGAAAATAAATTCACATACCAGGGCTAGTCCAAACTACTTACCAGCAGTTTGGAAAGCTATAAAACAGATTGAGAGAAGTAGTTCAGTGCATTCATACTACTTCATTAACCAGAACTAAAACATAAGAGGTAACTTTATTCCTTAATACTGAAAAAATAAATGAGATTTCACATTTTATAATGTAAAAGAGTTGAGACCCAAGAATTCCATTTCCTTATTTTATTATTATCATCTAGATGCTGTGAGAGAGACAGAACAGCCACCTGGGTTTCTTTAGGAAACTTTCTGCTGCAGATACCACATATCTTATTAATTATATACATGAATAATTAATTATAGGCATGAATAATTACTAACCAAGTCCTATTTTGGGTCTCCTTTCATGCATAATGTAACTTCCATTTTCTCCTTGTTAAAAGGAGAAATTCAACTTGATGCATTATTCTGTCATCTCTGAACAAGAACTCCTGAGCATGGATTTTCAAACCAGAGGAGACCTTGCAAAGTTAACAATGATATTCTGATTCTTAAGCCAAGAACTACATTCACCTGGATATTTGTGGGATCCTTATAGGACTCATCACTTGCAGTCTGAAGCTTTTCACTGATCCAGGCTTCTATTTCATCCACATCACGACTGAACTGCTGGAGGGTCTGAGACTCTCCCAGCTTCGATCTCTTCTCAATCATTTGGGCTTTCAGACGAAGCCACCTGCAGTAATTTGACATATACAATGAACAAAACACTAGAGCCACATGAGGCATCACCTTCAACAGCTACAGAACATCCCTAAAGAGGATTTCCAGTCATCTGCCTTCTCCTCCCAGGGCAGCACTGACCTGTCTAGGACCTCGTTGCGTCTGTTGGCAATGACTCCCTTGGCATAATGATCTGCAGCAATCAGCTGGTCAGCAAAGGACTGCAGGACAGCAATTTTCTCTTCCTATTCAAACCAGAAACCATGAATTAGAACTGTGGTTCCCTAAAGTCAAATGATGAGCAGTGTCTGGAACAGAACAAGCCTTTTTATCTTCTTTAAATTTACATTAGTGGGACCCTATGAAGGAAGTCTCTCTTCTACAGGACTGCAGAGTTCAAGTTAGAACACTTTTCACCTGTGGCATTTAGGAAAAAATTGATCTTTTGGGCTAAAAACTTCAGCAGTATGATATCTCAATAAATCTAGACAGCTTTCTGCTACTGGAAATATAGAGAAACTGGAAATATACCCTTTTCTGCTACAAATAAAGGGAAAAACTAATTTCAAATCAGTAAATTTACACAAATACTTGACATTATTGACATTATTACTTGACACTGCCTGTAGGCAATGAAATACATCCTGATTGGCATAAGCTGCTTCTAAACTTCTGCAGAAGATTCCACACGGCTGAATATTCGGAACTGATCTTTAAAAGCCATACGTGGCAGGAACTCCTTTTGCTAATAATTCACATGAGAAAAAGGAAACTATTTTCCCCTTCCTTCAGCTACACTTCTCACCTGGACATTGATTGCTTTATCAAAATCTTCATGTTTCTTGATGAGTGCCTCCACACTGTCTAAGGAGTCTCCTTTATCCTCTGTATTTAGGAAAGCCTCCCGGGCAGCCATCCAGTTTTCAGCTTGTTCACAGTCCCGATGAAACAGCTGGGGATAAAAACGTCCAAAGCATGAGCAATACAGATCAAGAGCACTATTATCACCATGAAATGATAAACTTTTTAATGAAAAGAGGAATTATTTCTCTTATCCAAACTGCAGCAGAGTACCTGTAGTTCCAGGCACTGGTCCAGCATCATTCTGCGCTGGACCCAGGCCTTCTCCAGGTCTGTCCGTTCTTGGTCCAGAATATCCAGTTTCTCCTTGATCTCTGGGCTGGCATAGTGTCCATGGGCTAGAAGTTGTTGTCCAAACTGCTCAAATGCCTGGAAAGTGCCAGCCCTTGCATCTATTTCTGTGCGGTGCTCCTGCAAGGGGCAGAGATGTGCTGCTCAATTACCAGAGCTGCAACTGATGCATTTTTGGAACTCCAATTGGAAAATGTCAGAAAAAAGAAACATTTGTTGATGTTTACAATACACTTATCTTTCACATACCTGGTGCCTTTCCAATAAAGCTTCAGCTCCAGTCACATCCTTTGCGAGTTCATCTGAGGAGACCAGGCCCCGGATCCCATTGATCCAAGACATGAGGTCCCTGTGAACACACAGTAACAAGGAATTTTTCCCTCCCTCCACTGAAATAACTCACAACAGGGGGAACATCCTTTCCTGAACCCTTCACAGGAATATTCCTGTGGAACAATAAGCCACGTATACTTTACTAATAATAAACAAATTGAGAGGGGGAATCCAGCACTACCTGAAGTCACTGAGGAAACGCTGCAGGTCATGAGAATCTCCAAGCTTCTCTTTGCGCTGGTCAGCACGTTTTCCCAGACTGTTCCAAGCCTGATTCAACTCTGTGCATTTTTCTTGGAGATCTTCAGCAGATTCTGGATGTGACTGGATCAGACGCTGGGCGGTTTCACCAAGAGAATTCACCTAGGATTAGAGAAAGGGAAATTAACACAATGAAGACAGAGAGAACTGCTATAGTTCAATCATTTCTGGTAGATAAAAAGAAAATTTTTGGGTTTCCTTCCTCAGAATCTCACCTTGTCTCCCAGAGCTGCCAAGTCTCTCTCAAAACCTTCGTGTTTGCGCTGCAGAGCCTGAACACTGGCCAGGTCATGCCCATAGTTGTCTGTATTTAATGCTTGATTCTTTTCCTCTATCCATTCTTTTGTTTCATCAGCATCTCTGATTTGAAAGAAGGAAAGGCAAAAACAGAATTAAAAGACCACTCTCCACTGAACAAGCTGGGGGTTGAATATGATTTGTTTAGAACAGGTCCTGCTATATTTTGGAATTCTTGATTGACAAAGTATTTGAGTCAAGACCAAACAAACCCCTCACCTGTGGAATCTCTGGACCTCATGGGCACTGCCCAATAACTGGCTCCTCTCCTCTGCCAGCTGCTGCAGGGATCTCCAGCGCTCATTCAGCTCCTGGGCAAGGGAAGTGAAAAGTCAAGACTGGCTTCTCACTACAGCTGAAGGTTACTAAATTTTGCTTAATTTCAGAAGAATGCACAGATTCAGATAGCTTAGTTAAATAAAATAATTTGAAGGGTTTCTCCTGAGCTGTAAAACTAAATGATTTTATGTATATAATAAGATAGTGATGTAACTTGAGAAGCCAATGGTGTATATACTAATGCTTCTTCCAATAAATTGATTTTAAAGAGTTTATAAAGCTTAATGAAAGACAGACTATGGAAAAGAAAGATAAAAAATGTTCACAACTTCTACATCTGGTCAGAGAAAGTTGTGGAATTACCTTGATTGAGTTGAAGGTTGCCACAGTGTGTACCATCAAACGTGCAGACTGTGTGAAAAGGCAAAAATAAAAAATACAGCATTGAAGTCAACTCTAACCAAAAGCAAAACCAGACTGAAAGAAAAGTCCTTAAAAATCAAATAGAAATCACTGAGAAAGACGATGTAAGTAAATTACAAAAGCAATTAAGAATAATTGGTTATAATACCTAAGGTATTATAGAGCAGAGTAATAGTCAGAATTCACAAGTGAGCACTGTCACGTTAGTGTAAACTGAAGCAAACAAATCTTAATGAGGACAAAGAAGAGGAAATTTAAAGGCAACATTCAATACATGAATTAAAAATCCCCAAAATCTTAGTCATAGTTTGCTAAATTACTATAAGACTCTTAGAATTCAATGTACATGCTTGTAATTTGCAAAAAAAATACTTAAAAAATCACCAGATCCTGGAGACATGGCTGCATTTTCTGTCAAAATATTGCATACTAACTTGGTTTCTCCACATTCACACAACTTAAAAGATGTACAAGCAGCTTTAAGTCTAACAGGGTGGATGCAAGACATTAAACATGGGAATGAAATGCTGGTGAAAACACAAGGTTGGACAATTTAAAAAATATTTAAGATATTTTTGTGCTTTAGCAGGTGACAGCTCTTCCATTGTAAGCCTCTAATGGAGAAAGGCTTCTTCTAAGTATTGTAGTACATGAGCTGAAGATTACTAATGGGATACAGCATATTCCTTACTAAAGGAGTATTGACATAAATGGTTTTGACTTTGAGGAATAAAAACATTTTTGTTGTAGCAAGCAGAAAGCAAAAAACTCATGCAAAGTGAACAAGGGATTATTCAACATCTACTGCCCAGAAACTGGAATCACCCTCATTGTACAAGTTCTGTAGCAGAAAGTTAAAAACCAGGCTGTTGACAATTTCTGTGACATAGGAGAAGCAAATGGTCTAAAAAAGATGATGTGCTGTAGTTTTTGTTTTATTTTCTTGTTGTGTGCTACTAAGCAATGACACCTACCTTCCAAGGAGAGGCTGTCTTAGAATCAGTTTCATCCTGCTTGAAAATGTAAAGAAATAGCTTTAAATACGAAGGAAAATCCAATACTATCAGAATACAGTAAAAAAAAATCTTGACAATATCTGTGTTCAGTCCTTAACAGAGTAAATACATTTTTTCATGCATGTATTTCTATCAATTTGGGTTATGCTGCTTGCTTAGATCTGTGATGTGGGGCAAAACACTCAGGAAATAAAGGGATCATAGATAAGATAATCTTTGAATGTCCATTCAAAGTCATTAGTGAGCTCCATCATGGAAATGAACTACAATTATGGCTCATCTTCTCCTTGTACATCTCAAACGTGTTACAATTGCCACTCCATCCACCTCAGAAATGAACACTTACCCTGGGCATCATCCCATAGACTTCCTGCAAAGGAGACAGGACAATTTGTTATTTCTAAACAGAAAGAGTACTTTTCCCAACATGCTTCATACTTAGTTGGCACAGGATAAAATTATTTACAGCACAGTAAAAAACTGGCAAAAAACCTCCTAGAAAACCCAAGCCAAAACTGAAAACCCACAAGCCCCCTCCACTCTGAACTGTGCTCGATTTTATTTCTCTTTTTCTGTAGCATTCCTCACCCATTTTCCTGCAAATAAATAAAGGCTAAATTTCAAATTTATATGAAGCAAATGCATGGATTTTCCATGACTTTTAATATTACTGTAAAGACTTTCCATTCCTAAAAAGAGAAAGGATAAAGCTCTAGATGCTGCTGCAATTTGCTCTAGTATTATTAAAAAATATAAATCTAATGGTCTTCTTGGGATGGCCAAACTAGAGAACAGCCTGAATCTTGTAATGCCAGGCAAAGACAAGAGACAAAAGAAAGGAGAAAAATCTTTTCCTTCTTAGATTAGATTAAGGCAGAGAAAAAGAGCACCTGTTGCTGTACTGCTTGTACTTCATCTGCCATCAGTCCTTCTGACTCCAGGTCCTTGGCAACCTTGTTTATATCCTTCAGGCGTGACTCATTGGCTTTGAGATCCTACACAGAACAGGGAAAATTAAAATTTTCCAGCATTAAAATTCACCCAAGCAAAACACGTGGAACAAAGTGGCTCACCAGGAGTGCCAGTGTATGAACAGCAGGAATTGAGCAAAGTGACCCTGAGCTCCCACAGAGCCTCTGCCAGGGAATCCCAGCTGCCAGATTATTTTTCCCCTCCTATCTTGGGGAAATAACTCTACAGATGGAAACCAAATGCATCTTTCCTTTCAATAGGAATATCTTAACTGAAGATTATGCTTTACACAAACTGAAATTCCTCCAAAGCTTGGCAGACTCTACTGCAAAGTGTGGAAAGAACTGGGAGATGGGAACCATGGAGCAACCTGGGGAATGTAATCAAGCTGAAGACACTTGAATGTCTTGATTCTCTATCCTCACAAAATGAAATAAAAAATTCATATATACCTTCTATTTTATGTCCAATCAAAGCCATGTTTCCTACTCAGCTATGAAGAATTGTCATGGATACATGATCAGAAAGCCTGAAGAGAAAGGCCAGCATTAACACACACATTATGCAGCATCACAACATACCTTCTGAAAATCATCAAATTTCTTCTGCAGAACCTCCACCTGCTCCAGATCAGCACCCACTTCCTCACTGGTGAGTGCTGCTTCCTTCTCATTGATCCACTGCTGGAGCTCGTTAGCTTCACGGAAAAGCATGAACTTCTTGCAGCTTTTTTCCAACATGCCTTTACGTTTTTCTCCCAGTTCCAGGAGAGAGTGATACCTGGGAGAAGCAGGAAAGGAAAGCAGAGAACAGTCAGATGGAACTGAGTCCAATCACAGGAATTTCCCAAGTACTGGGGTCCCCAAAAATGGGGAATCCCTGAACTTATGTCCTGTTCTGCTACAAGATGAGCTACTCGTGCAGTTGGGAATGAAGACTGTCCATGTCTCTGCTCCACATGGATTGCACACCAAAATGGGAACTCTTACATGCAACACCTCACTGGGCAAATGCAAACCCAAATCACAGCCTAGGCTGGGGTAGGCTCTTAAACCACAGTATCACTGCAGGGCAGGAATGACTCCATAGGCTCTCACTTGCCAAGAGATATTTTCCTAGAGTACATCAAGTTTGCCATCAGATGATGAAAATCCACCAACCTCCCAGCTTTAGGACATAAACATCTTCACTAGTCATTTTCCAGTGCAAAGTCGGCTGAATGAATGTTTAAGCAAGGTGTGTATCTTTGATAACATACCTATATTCAACTGGGAAATCCATGAAACTCATTTAATGTACACTTATTATA
>VZTT01036477.1:0-15212 GCA_013400855.1 Buphagus erythrorhynchus | reverse complement strand
CCCATCTAGGAACGTATTTTTATTTTCAGGTGAAAGATGACCAGGAGTTCATCCTGCTAGCAACTACCTGCCTATTATCAGGATAAAATCAGGCAATAATTCTTAACTGTACTGGGCCAGAGAAAAAAGACTGTGCCAGAGTTTAAAAATATTGAGACATACCTTCTTCCACCATAGCATTTCCCTTCTGTGTGACTGCTTTAATGCGAGGCTCATGGCCTGCAATTTCTGCCTGCAAGGCCTGGTGCTTCTTGAGCAGGTTCTGGACACCAATTAAGTCCTTGCCTGAAAGATACAAAATAATTAATCAGCTAAATCAGTCATTAGATGAAACAAAAATTTCAAGGCAGCTGCAGCCAGACAAGCTTCAACACAGAGAATTCTAACAATGAAGACAGAGTGCTATGGAAACTATATTTATATTATATATAAACACTGGAATTATATAAGCAACATAACAGAGACCCAGGGGCGAGAGCAAATATGTAACAGTGGCCAATGTTAATTACACCAAACAGCTCTGAAACTTTCGGGGAATGTTCTATAAAGATACAATTTACAACAGAGCAATTCTGACATCTAAATCCTAGAGATACCAGGATGGACCAACCTCGGTTTGTTGAAGCTGCGATAGGTTCTTTTTCCCTAATCCAGGTCTCTTCATCCTCAATGTCACGGAAAAGCTGCTGCAGGCGAAGAGAATCTGCGAGTTTCTGCTTGCGAGCCACCATGGGGTCCTTCAGAGCTTCATAACGAGCCACCAAAGCTTCTTGTTTCTTCTTGATATTGTCAGCATCAAAGTGCCCAGCCTCCTGGAACTGGCGTGCCTGGATGGTAATGCCATCTATCCGATCCTAAAATTGATCCAGCAACAGCATTAGGTCAGAATTTCTGTGAGGTGGCTGCAGTGACTGAAAAGTTCATTTATATCGAAGTTATAAAGTTATTATTTTAGAGACATACGAGTTATGTTTCAGTTCAAAATTATTTTTGATAAGCAAACCATAAAACTCATAGCTAAAAAAATATAAAAACCCAGATCTGCTACGGTGTCTGACTGAGCATATCTGAAAACACCATCATTTGAGTGAACAGATCTGAAAACAGGAATAAAAATTATTTCCCTTACCTGATGGGCAGCAACATCTGCCTCTAGCAGTGCGTGTTTCTTCTGAAGATTCTGAACATTAGTAAGATCCTTTCCATAGTCATCAGAAGCCAAGTGTCCTTCTACTTCATACAGCCAGAGTTCAATGTCCTCCACATTGCGATTAAACTGCTGCTGCTGATTGGCTTCCCGCAGTTTTATACCTGAGAAAGACGGGCAAGAGGAGAACAGGACAAGCTAAGTCAAGTGGAAACTGAAGCTAAGTCATTTCCTGTCTTTTCCTAGCTAAACTCTAAAGAAATTTGCCCATATTCTTCTGAGCAAGTCGTACCTTTCAGTTCAGTGGCCTCCAGAAGTTTCTTCCACAAGCTGATGACTTCATTCATGCGAGCTGCCACCTCATCGGATGCGTAGTGCTTGACATCAATCAGCTTCTGGCCAGCTTTCTCCAGGGCATCAATACGACTCTGGTTAGCAGACAGCTCTGCTTCAAAAGCCTGGTGTTTCTGAACTTTACCTTGCAAGTTCGATGGATCCTACAGATGAAGGAAGAAATAGAGTATTTTAATACAAAATCAGTACCCAAAGGTCTCTGAAGAATTTTTGAAATTGGACATTTATAGACATGCTATGGTGTAACCAGAGGATTCGGTGCCAAAAAATATCCCTTAAATCAGAATTCTTAAGCTATTGGATAGGCATGATTACAGCATGATGGGAAAATGCCTCTTGGAGTCAGGAAGAAATTATACAATTCCTCCTGTTGTCATTAATACCACTGACTATCAGCAACATTTTGGCTGATGTTTCTTTGTGTCATTAGATTGATCAAGTCTGGTACTGCCTTAAAAGCATTCTACCATTCATCTTTGTGTTTACCTTGTAGGCCTCATCAGTTGCAGTTTTCATCTTTTCATTAACCCAACTCTTGAGCTCATCAGAATCTCGGAAAAACTGCTGCAGATGGAAAGAATCTGCCAGCTGAGCACGGCGGTACATGGCTCTTTCATGAAGGGCATTTCGGCGGCTCAGCAGCTGAAAATAAAAGAAAGTAAAAGGTTTTTAAATTCTTCAAGCTCTTAAGAGCCACTGTACCCCTCTTGGGACAACTCCACTGACTTATCCTATATTGAAGTCAAACCATGTAAAATAATGAAGCAGAACAAGATTTAAAGTCTACAGTCCAAATGCATTTTGGATACTTACAGCATCTCTGCGTGTAGCAACATCATCCATGGCATAGTGGTTATTCTGAATCAACTTAGTAGCAAACTCATCTAATGCCTAGAGGGAAAACAAGTTTCCATTTATTTGGTGTAACAGAAATTGCTTATGCAAATTTGCTTAGGACATCAATTCCCTGAAGTTCATCACAGCAAAACTGGCAGAAAGCCATTAGCAGATCTATCACATCCTTTTCTCTCTATACCTTCATCCTCTCCATGTGGAAGAGTGCAGGTTTTTGACAAATATTCATCCACCTGTGTGCTGGTATGATAAGGAAGCACCAGGTTACCCGGATCTGAGACAGAAATCAAGCCCTATCCCACACTTTTTCCACTATTTTCCATTTCAGAGAAAATACCTGTTATTTAGAGCTAATACATCCCACATAACAGAAGATCATTCTGCAAAGCAAACCCCATCCTTTACCACCCTCTAGCAGTGTCTCCTCCCCAGTTAACTAATGCCCTTGTTTTACTTCTTGTCCATTTAGTGATGACCTAATGTCAATGTCTTACTGTGATTTTCTCCTCTTGGGCACTTAGGGATTTCTCAAAGTCTTCATGCTTCTTTAGAAGAGCCTCCACACTGTCCAGAGAATCACCAAGGTCTTCATTCAGCAGAAATGCCTGAAGTAAGGACACAAAGACATTTATACTCACTTTCCATACTCAGCATCTCTGAGCAAGCTCAAGCACAGCCAGGGATATTTCCTGCCATATGTTATTACTGAAAGGTAAAGATGGCATACTGGCATGGTGTTTGCTTCATACTTCTAACAGCCAATAACTCTTTTTAGCTTCTTATTCAACCCCTATCTTACAAGAGTTAACACACACAAAAGCCACATCAAGCCCACTTTTCACAGCTCATAGTTTCAGCATTAGATGGAAACAGTCATTGCACCATTTCAGGCAGTCAGATAAATAACTCTGCACAGCACCCACTCACTTGTGGGTGTTCATGGCACTGCCAGCAAGCAATACCAATTGCTTAAGCTTACAGAGGACTACTCAGAAATTAAAGTCCACCATATCTGGAGAATTCAAAGATATGCACTCACTTCTTGTTTGCTCATCCAGTTGTCAACTTGTTCAGTGTCTCTGTAGAAAAGCTGCAGGTCCATGCACTGTTCATACTGCTGTCTGCGGAGCTCCCACAGCTCCAGCAAGGCAGACCTTTCATCTGAGAGGATGGTCAGCTAATCAATTGGGAAGAGGAATATATAATAATTTTATTTAATACTCTAGTTCACTTCCATCTCATTGTAAAATCAAACTGTGACTCTAAAAAAGTGGTTAGCAATGAATTGAAAATGACCTTCTGTGTAAACAATGAAATCTCCAGATCCTGATATGATCATCCTTTTCAATTAAGGGACACAGAAGAAAGAGACAAAATTCTTCTAGGACATCTTGCTCTCAACTTACCTTTTCTTTAACTTCATCAGAAGCATAGTGCCCAGCAGAGAGCAAAGCCTGGCCTGACTCATCAGCAGATTTGAAGCTGTCTTCATGGGCATCAATTTCTCCCTAGGGAAGGAGATGTGAAAAAGCTGTTAACATTTATATTAGCACAGAGTGTCAGGATTACCTTACAATGCACATAAGGTAGGTATAAATTTCTACATTAGAATGAAACTAGAAGTTTATTTGAGTTGTATTCTTTCTGCTTAATTACAGGAATTCCTCATGATGGAGAACTAAAACAGTCATTAGTCCAACTGGCTGCTATCAGGCCTATTGTTTAATAAAATATTATCATAAGCATTCTTAAATGCTTAGTAATTAGGATGTATCTACCATCTAGAAAAAATTTTAAAATATTAAATCAGGACATCAATCTAGTACTGAGTTAGTTGCATGATCAAAGCATTCCAGTGCTACAACACTGACTCAGAGACTGTGTTAGACATACAAATCAGAGGGCTGCTGACTGGATTTGGCTGTATAACCACCCTACCTTATGTTCCTGATGTCTGTCTAGAAGGGCTTCTGCCCCAGCCACATCATTGGCAAGTTCATCAGCATTTATGAGAGCCTTCATCTCAGTCACCCAGCTGGTGAGGTCTCGGAAGTCTGCAAGAAAGCGCTGCAGCCTTTGATAAGCACAGGAAAAAATGATTGGGAATAATTAATTTGCAGTTTCTCTCCTCTTTCCCCAAAGAAATGGTTACAAACATAAAAGTTGTTCCTCAGATACAAATAAAACAATACAAAAATGTGCTCAGAATATTAAATAACTAAATATGCTTTTGATCAAAAAACAAGTCTTTTCAAGTTATGAAAATGTTGGGTTCTAAATCAATGTCTCAAAGATCTATTTTGCATAGAAGTTACATAGTAAGTAAAATTAATATTCCTAACTACACACTTGAGGACAACAGAAATCAAAATACAGTTCTCAAGATAATCCACAGGGCTGCTTCTGTCACAGCCATAACAGTGTGGGGGGAGGGAACTGACAGAAAATTTCAACTGCACATGCCTCAGCCTTAAAACAAGCAAACAAAACCTCAAATTCCTTCCAGAATGCCTTTAGCTGTTGCCTTTGGCATATGCTTAACACTTATCAGCAAAAGTGATCAGTTTCTGTTTCCCTTTTACATTTGCTGTTAATTGCTCTGAAGAGACTATGGCAGGGAAGGTAAAGGAAAAGATTCTTCGTGTGGATCTCCACTGCCAAAAATCCCACATCGTGGGAAGGAACAAAGGGCAGAAAAACAAAACCAGAAAGGATATAAACTAACCCCCATACCAGGATTAGTTTTGTTTTTAGTATGGCTTCTCAACAGTGATCTAACAGGTTATGTTTCAGAGACCAGGTTAGTATAGACACAAGACTGGATGAAGACAAATTCCACAGTAAAAAAAAACTACCACAAAAACAGGAAATTCATTTGGTCTGGGACAATATGTCAAGCAACATATCAGTGTTCATAGAGACTCCTAAAGACTAGTGAAGAGATTTATAATAAAAGTATTTAAAAAGCTTCTTCTTTTCAGCAAAACTGAAACACAGCCAGATAACGTACTTCAAAATACACATCTCAACTCAGATGGAGAAAATAGCAAATGTCCTTAGACATCACTGTGTCTGTTTTCGCAGCTGATCCACATCCAGAGAATGACAAAAAGCCGCAATAATTTTTCAAGCATATAAATATTTCTTTTACTAGAAGAATTTAGTGTAAAATAGAATTTGGTGAACAAGACTGCTCTGAAAACACCAGAATCACTGTAAAATTTTGGAAATGGCACCCCTTTCTTCTTCCAAGGGCCCTCTGTGAAATGTGAAGAAGGAGGGAAGCACCAGTGTCCTGCTGCATGACCCACCTGTAGGAGTCGTTGAGGCGAGCGTGTCTCTCTGCTGCCAGCGTCCGGATCTGCTCCCAGTTGGCAATGAGCTCCTCCCGCTTCACTTGAATTTGAGAAGCATTTATTGGGTGAGATTGCTGCAAACGGTCAGCTTCGGCACACAGGGCCTTCACCTAAAGCCAGGCACAAACTGGGAGTGAGCTTCCAGCCTTTTACAAGCTGCTTAGCTCATTTAAGCTGTAGGTAAATACATCTCACAGGGGTACCTTATCTTCCAGAGCTGCCAGGTCTCTTTCCAGGCCTTCGTGCTTGCGCAGTAATGCCTGCACACTGGCTAAGTCTCTGCCAAAATCATCTGAGGCCATCAACTGCCCTTTCTCCTTAATCCAGCTGATTGTTTCATCCACATCCCTTCAAAACAAAGCACAAATTGAAAGCAGCTTGTCTTGTATGGAAAAAGGAAGGAAGGAAGCAGGATGTGTTCCCATACATGTGCCAAAAGTACTGGCATACAAACTCACATATATAAACACTGCAGCCAACTACAAATACCCTTTAGAAAAGCAAATAAATAGACTTTCTTTGCATCTCAAGAAATTCTGAAGTGTATTACCAGGCCACTGTCACCAGATGCAAACCAGGAATTACAGCACCACTGAGCACTCTCACAGAGTGGATCCATTTCCCACTCTGGACCCTACTCCAACTTAATTACAGCAAATCTCAAAATGCTGTAGATGGAGATGAGAATAGAAAGACATTGCTCAAAGCCTCCAGAAGAACTGGGCTGACATCCAATAAAAAAAGCACATCCCATTTAAGACTCATCTAGGACAGAACTGGAGGAAAAAGCCCTCAGAAGAGAGTGACACTGCCATTAGCAGGAATGAACAAAGCTGCCAAGTTCTGAAAAGCTCCATCAGAATCACCATTCTAAAGTAATTGTAGAACAACGAGGTCTTCATTCAGCAAGTCATGCAGAAGAGCAAAGCAAAGCCGTAGGAGACAGTAGCTCTTCTCACACTGTGAGCAGCTGAATGCATCATTAAACACCCACACAAGGGTTACATCATTCAGCAGATCCAGCCAAGTTCATACCTGTTGAAACGCTGAACTTCAGCTGCCCCAAAGAGTTTTCCTTGCCTCTGAAGGGCAAGTCCCTTAAGACGCTGCCAGCTTGCATTTACTTCATCTTGTTTGGACTTTATCAGCTCCTCTTCAGGGTGTGTTTCCTGACAAGCAAAGGAAAAATGTTATTTTCATATGTTCTTTGGTCTTACATCCATTGACAAAACGCTGCTGGTCTTCAAGAGATCAATTTATAATTACTGTCCTTTCCAGATGATCACCCAATTCAATAGTTTCCCTCAAATTTCACTGTGCAAACATTCAATACTCTTGTAGTGTTTTCCCTATATACAATTAGTCCATGGGAAGAGGGCTGTAAATAGTATCTTCTGTTTCCCTGGAATGAAACACTTCCTGCCCTGCCTCCATCCTTGATCAGGCCCCAGATATCAAACTAGAAGAGATATTAAATCTCCTTGTCCAAGGGAAATAAATTTAACCCCAATATGACAGTTTCTCTTACTAATCACTACTCTCCACATTTTCAGGAACATTCTCAGATGGAGCAGTTATTCAGGCTGTTCAACAGAAGAACAAATTAATCAGATGGTGACCATTTAAGGTGAAGATAGCCAAGTACTCATGCAAAGCAAAGCTTAAAGATCTGCCCCAAACCAGAGGAGAAAGAGGGGAAGTTACAGACAAATGTTTGCAGTGATAACTGACTTGCCAAGAGAGATTTTCAACACCCATAAATGCTTACCTGGATAAGTTTGCCAGCAAACTGGTTCACTTCATTTACTCTTTCTTCATGAGCTGCAAGGTCTGTCTGGAACTCTTCAAACTTCTTTTGCAAAACTTCAACATGCTCTAAGTCCTGTCCAAGCTCTTCTGATGTCACTATTGCTTCCTAGCACATTGGAAAAAAAAAGTTAATTTCAGTATATCCTATGGGAAATCACTATTAAAAACTAGGAAGCAAACTGTCCTAATTTTCAATAGGTCAAAGACAATCACAGTGTTTAAGGTCAGACTTAAAACTCCAAAGTTTATTCATTAAACTCCATTCCCTGCCCCAACACCTACCCATTATTGCAGAAAATATGCAAGATCACTAACGGGATTATTCTGTCATCTTACTTGGTCATATTAATTTTTCAAGTACAAATTCTTAGCACACAGTGACTAGAATTTGTTCCTTTTTACACTGTTTATGGGCATTTTCTGTAGGCTTCTGATGCAAGATTTCTGCACAAAAAGCGCAGTGTCGTGTTCAGTAACAGTTACACAGGGTTTACAGTTTGAACCCACAGTGATACAAAATAGCAAACCACCATTTAAAGAAACCAATGTGATTATTTTGTGGCTTTTTTTCTCTTTTGATAGTGTGGTTTGTGGTCTGCTTCCTTAGAGTTCAAAGAATCAAGAGCCAACAGTCCTCCTACAGTTCATTTCCTTACAATGTATATCTAAAGATATTCCAGTCATTTAGTAATTATTTATACATTGCTTGCTGCTTGGGTTGGCTCCTTTCTGAAACAAATAATTTAGAATATTTATTAAAAAAATTTTTGCTTTTACGTGTTGAAGATTTCCCTTAGAGGAAACTTCAGTTTTATTTGTCTTCTCAAAGCAAAGAATGAATTGATTATGCTAAAAGTACTCTCCAACACACAGGCTTCCTCTTAGACTAATAACTTTTATTGTGGCTGCAAAAGAACAGTAGTAGTCTGCACACATTCTGCTGACTGAATGTGAATAACCAAATAAAACATACAGGTGCCTTTCTGAGACTACCTGGCCTCCAGCAACTCTATGATGACAGAAATTTTTCACACAAACACATCAAATTTCCCATCAAGGACACAATAATGGGAGGTAATTATACACCTTATCATTGATCCAGTCCAAGACATCTTCACATTCTCGTAAATATTGCACCAACTTCTGTGCTTGCAATAATTTGACTCCCTTCTCTCTCATCTTTTCCATCAGTAATTCCCATAGTCGGTGCAGTTCCTGCAGCCGAGTCTGAAACAAAAGGATGTTGTTATTAAAATCCTCTGTCAAAGAAGATGAGATTTATTCCCTTTCTGTCCTTAACAGTAGGTTTATTTATTTTTCTGAAGTTGTACATCCTAGATTTTACTTTAGGCAAAGGGTGAGGGACAAACTTCATGATTTCACCTCCAGTAAATAGTTTTCAAATTATGTAAAGTGTTGTAACACAAAATTAGATATTACTGAACTGAGTATTTAGACAGCTGTTATTAATTAAAGAAGCTATCAAATAGTTATCTTTACGTAACTACGAGCTAAACATCTTGAGATAAAATTTGATTTATATTCTATGCTAATATGAAGTCATACCTAAAATTTGCTGCTCTCCCCTTCAAACATTCAGTCTTTTATATGAAAGTCAACAACCAACTAGTGAATCGCATCTTCCTTTGGGAATTTATTCTTATTTAAGACAACACATTTGTTTCAAGTCAAACTTAAGCCATTTCACTTTATTTTAACCACTTCTCAACACTAAACAGTTAATATATTTAGCTAACATTGTGAAGTGACATGATATGGACGTACTAGGAGCAATTACTAGTTTTAATACTGAGTTTCTCTGGCTGCACTTGGCCTTTCAAAACTACTGAGAGCCACTATAAACTTTATAGACAACAAAAAGTAAAACCACACTCCCACACATGCATACAACTTGCAAAACAGGAAAGTAACTGCTCCACCCATTGTCTATAAGACTTTGCTCATCGAGACCTGAAACTTGAAAGTCATTCAAGAGAAGCTTTTGAACATCATGGGCGGATACCACTTAATCCACTCAAAGTTCAAATGAAGAGGTTTCAAGGGAGGAAAGAGCTCTCAGCACTGCCCAGAAGGATGGTGCAAACTGTCAACCAAGGAAGGAAGGAGACATTGCAAAAACAAGTTGCACTGCAGAGCCACAAGCTTCACCTACTCGTATGTGGGACCCCACTTGGGTGGCCGTGACTATCGGGCGCTGGGCAGTCCGGTACGGCGTGAAGGACTGAACCAGTAAAGGCAAGTTAGAATGAAATGCTGAACTTATCAATTAAATTTGATAATCATTACAAAAACATCTCATCTTCAAAGAGTTCTCCTCAGAACCAGAACCAAAAGAAGGTATGAGCTGGGTGCTCATGAAAAGAGAAAACCACCTCTGAGCTTTACAAATACACATTTTCTCATGATTTCACTAATCAAATACCTGTAGAATTTTAAAGAGAAGTTTTGAATATAGCATTATCGGTGCAATCTGAACAAACTGTTTACGGAAAGGCCTGTAAGAGGGGTGGAGGGAAAAAAAGCTTTAAAACTCACTCTTATGGTTTCAGATGCAAAATGGCCTTCATTAATCATCTGATTTCCAGTCTCATCCAGTTTAATGATGGCTCCTGAATTGGCCTGCACCTCAGCTTCAAAGGCTTGGTGCTTCTGCAGCTTCCCCTGAGAAGAAAACATCAAAGAATGCAACTGAGATTTGGTGCAGAATCTTCCACATTCCCCAGCAGCAAGATTTTAAGTGTATTTTATGCATATTCAGGATTGACAAACAAATAATAAAACTGCACAGTTGAAATCAGTTGTATCATGTGGTGGATCAACAGGTGGACTCAAACATCCCAGTTTTAGTTAGTTCTTTCTTGTGTTTGCTCTTGCACATGACAGTGTTCAAACCCCTGAGAACCTGTCAGCTAGTTCTACCCATACAAGCTTATTTTCTACAAATATATATATATATTTGTAAAACAGTAAGTGATAACTCACATTTATTCACAGAGTTAAGGCATCCAACAAATTCTAGGGTTAAACAAAGTTGGTTTTACACTACATTACACTGAGCAACTTTTTCTATGCTGATGTAGCATCTAATCCATTATTAGAAATATTCCAATTACATCAGCAAAAAAGCCAGGCTTTTGAAGAGCACTTTGCAAGGTTATGGGTATTTGCATCCATCTTTCTTCACTCTCAGATCAAGTTTCATTTCTTTGTTTGTTCTATCCCAGCTGACCTGTAACGCCCTAAAATTAACAGTACAGGAAATATAGATTGGCAGGAGGACTTGCCTGCAAATTGCTTGGGTCTTTGTAATTTTCATCAGATGCAATCTGCAGTTTTTCTTGGATCCATTTTTCAAGCTCATCTGCATCACGCTGGAAGAACTGGAATCGATAGGAATCTTCAAGTTTTTGGCGCCTTAGAGAAGAGAGTTCCTTGAACCTGTGGTAACGGTCCAAAACTTGCTGACGCCTCTCTTGGATATCTTCTGCTGTTTCCAACACTTTTACACCACTTGGGTCCATTTTCTGAAAGCAAAAATAAAACCCCATTATGTTTGTCTTACAAAACATTGGTAGATCAGGAAGAGATTCATGCAGGAATAAAGCTGGTTTTTTAAAATCACATGTGGTTAACTTACAGTCTTACTCTGTGTGTGCAGGTATGTGTATAAAATGGAAGTATCTTACATATAAATAAAACCACACTTCTAGCAGAAAGTGGTAAAGGAAAATTTACAAAGACATTTAACACCTATTTGGTTTGGACAAACATGGCTGCAGTCATATAAAGTTTGTGTCATCTCAAACTGTAGCATGCAAGTGTCCAATACAACAGCTAAAAAGTGGGTTTGTGCACAAATATGTGTAGATACAGACACAAAATGTTTCTTGTACAATATATACTGTCTGAAAATATTGTGTTTAAAATATTCAATACTAAACTAAAGAATATTACTCTTCTTTGAACAACAGTTAAGTGGCCCATATGTATCTATATATACTTACATACATATACAGACCCACATCTCTGTCTGATGCATCTCTTCTTTGTTCCCTCAATTAAAAAAAAGTTACAAACTTACATCCTGCCTCTCTCTACATAACCTTTCAAGAGCCAGTAAGAGGCTTCACAGATCTGGCCTTAGACAAGTCAGTCAAGGAGCATTTTGCTTAACCAATGATCTTGCTCTGACTGAAAATCCTTCCACATTGCTTTATGCACTAAAACCTAATATTGGTACCACAGGCAGCAAAGACCTACTGATCTACTTTTTCTCTTTTTTTATTAAAATTGTGACAACCTTTAATTTTCAGTTCCTAAACTTTCAAAAAGCAATTTGATTTTCAGTAAAAGATCTGAGCACTAGAATAGAACTGTAATGCAAATTTTAAAAGTGGAACTAATATTATCATTGAAGTTTGAACATTTAACCACTTACTTAACAACCAACTGCAAATCAAGAGGCTGCTGCAACAAACACTCTGTGCCTGAACAATTTTGCAATTAATGTCTTCATGTACAAGTGTTTACACAAGTCACTCACTTAATGCTTTTCTACCACCAATTCTGTACTCTCCAAACTAAAGGTACTTCTCCTCAATCCTATCAGACAGGGAAGAAACACAGACTAGAACTGCAGACTAAAAGGCATGGGCAATCTGTTAAAATATGTCATCAAATATTAAACTGTTATTTAGTCATTAGTTAGCTGCATGCTTTAATAATTAGACATCTATCTTGTATAATTGTATGGAAAACTCCACAGGTTGGAAAGTGATCTACAAGGCCCTGTTTTCCAAGCACTTGTAAAAGGACAATCTGATAGAAAGGAACATATGGGGACGAATCCAGACATTCCCGAGCTACCCTTCCAAGGTCCCCACCCTGCAGGGACAGCCGTGCCAGCAGCACTCCTTGCTCCCATGAACTCTGAGCCCCAACTGCACTGCGGCACTTGCAGGAAGGAATGAAAATTCAGCTTTGCTTTTTCTTCCACTCATTACTGTCAAAAGAGGGCAAGGAAAAAAAAAACCACCCCGGTGTGCGCAGACTGTGTTACATAAACGAAACCCAGGTTTTGCCTGGCAGTGCTACCAAAATCTCCACTTGATTAGTGTATCTGAGTATTAAAAGCTCAAACCCCTGAACATAACTCGAGCTCAAGAACAGATATGATTCCCTGAGAAGCAGCTGTTTTTCCCAGCACTCTTTCAAACAGCCTTTTTCCTCCAGGAAAGGCAGTTATTGCTAAAAACTTCCTTTCCTGCCCTGTCATGCTGTGTTTGAATCCCAAGAACACTTCTTTTAAACTGCATTGTGTTCTGCAATAACACAGTGGCAGCTGGTCTAAAGTACTGCATGGCTGGAGCCCCTGGGCTGGTTCTGGTTTTGGGTAGTGATAGGAGAAAATTAAATCCTGGTCAGTCTCTGGAACACTGTACACTCATTCACTGTACAATACAACTCAACTAGTATTTCAATATTAAAAATAACCTCTGCAAAGTAATTTGAAAACATTATAAATTATTTAATTATTTACATTATTAATCTAGGGAAATATTTAAATTACTTAAATTACCGTTTCAAACATTGTTACAATATTGAAAGTCAAATGGGAGACCTTCTGTAATTTACCCTGGGAGCTGGTTTGCCTCTCACCACACAAGCCAGGCAATCTGGCTCCTCTTTTTGCTGGAATTGGTTAAAAGAAAGGCTCCTTTTGTAACTACAGTGGAGCGAGTCAATTGTAAAAGAAGTGCTTTAGTGTAGCAATAATGGACTGTTCTTCCTGCAGCCCCAGCCGACGTCAGCAGTGTCTGTGCTGGCAGAGCCACCAGGGAGCTGGGAACTCAAAAGTCATGGATGCTGCAGAACAATGCAGCCTCCCTTCCTCCCATGGTATCAACCTCCAACTGCAGCCCTCCCTGGAGTACCAAGCACCCCTCTAAAGACGTTCCCAAAACTTCTTGGTTCAACTACACCCGTTGAAGACACCTAGGATACACCTCTGGACTTCTTGCACAAATCCCACCAACTAAAAGTTGTGCTTTGTGTTTTGAAGGTGAAAAGCACTGGGATGTGACTGCCAGGCTGTCCCCAGATAACCAGCGTCATCCCTGCTGCCCCGCCCGGCACAGCCGGCGCAGGGCGATAAGGACGGGGCTGGGGGAACTCTGCAGGCCGCAGACAGCAGACCTGCAATGTCCTGGTTACATTTCATTCCTCCTTTCACGCTGTAAGACTGACCTTAGGTCAGCTTATGTCTTAAAAAATCAGAAATGCTTCTTCACACTGCACCGGTTTGGTGATGTTATTTAAAAAGAAAAAAAACCAAAATAGCCAACAAAAAGAAGTAGGAAAATTAAGGGAAAAAACCCGAAACAACAAAACTTATTACTCACATCCTTCCATCTATGTCTTCCCCAGTCAATACAAATTATACATAACAGCACACTAAAATATACAACTGCAGGTATTTACAGACACCGCAGTGCAACAATGATGATGTCAGCAACACCATTCAAGTTTGGGAACAGCACAATCGAGATGGGTTCAACAGGAATTACAGCGGTGCCACACAGCAGAGCTGTCAGCATTTCCCTTACCAAAACGTGTTTTCAGGGATTTAAAAGTACAAATGTGAAATACATTCAGTGCTAGGCAGAAGATTTTAGCATATTTTTAAAAACAATTACATGAAGCTTAAAAAAATTAAACTCTTCTGCCTGAAAAACAATCAGATATCAGTACATAAAGATCTTCAGAAGTAGTAAAATAATTTTCTCTTAAGACAAGTCCTGATGTGTTACATATATTCAGCATACATGACCTCAGCAGTAGCCTGTAACAGAAATATTTTCCCTACAAAAACATTCCTGCTTCCCAAGTATGCACACATGAACAGCTCAATGTATTTTTTTTATCTTCATCAACATCACACATCGTCAATCTTGTCTAAAGAAGATTTAACTGGTATCAGCTACTCCCTCCTAGGGAATGGGAACAGATTGCTGATCTTTCTTCTTTAAGCAAAAAAATGGATGTGAAAATAACCTTCAAAAGGACAGAGAAAAAAAAAAGACAACACACATTCTTCCCAGCTTTCATTTCTCCCATTCACAGCTCCCTCGAAACACCAGGGAAGAACCAAACCACCATGACTGCCCAGTTTAGGGAAGTCCATAAGAGCTTGTACTGCTGGAAAATCAAAGAGAATCCTTCTGAAACATGCACAGCACTGGCTCCTGCAAAGGGAGCCTGAGCATGTTGTTTTACAGGGAAGGAGCTAAAGGGTGCCATATCCTATCCTAGAGACTTAAAACACTATTGGGACAAAATTAATGCCTGGCCTTTTGGTTTGCTGAATTTAACTGTACAAAATAAAGACATTTTAAGGTTAGACTACATGCAGCAGAACACTGTTCAAATATGCTATTAAGGAAGGTCACTATCAGCCCCAAACCTCCATAAATTCCAAGCCAGAAAAATCAGTCAAGCACTGCAGTACCAAAATAAAAAAAAAAATTCCAAGATGTGCTGAAGTTGCTGCTTGATGCTGTAGACTCCTACAGAATAACCACAGTGCATGTAAAATTCAAACCAGCCCCAAAATTTAAGCAGGTATTGCAGGGACACAGAAACTGTCCCATTAGAAGAAAAAAGAAATTTAA
>VZTT01036475.1:49223-61093 GCA_013400855.1 Buphagus erythrorhynchus | reverse complement strand
CCACCTGCCTGCCAGGTGTGTGCAATCAGGACCGGAAATGCACAGGAAAGAATAAAGTGTGGCAGTCTCACCCTGACACTGCTGAACTTCAACACCACCAACAAGGAAGGGCAAAAGCTCTGGGTATATCAGAGAAAGGTGTGATGCCAACTCTCATAGTCCAACCATTAACCCAGTTGGTCTTTGGTCTTTTAAAGTGCAGCAGTTTCAGATCTGCTTTACAAACACTTTTCCCAGTGCAAGAACTGTGGGGTCTCTGCTGGAGTGTGGAACCACAAAAATAAATACTGCCTTGGATACATTGTTTCTAAGTGAAACATGTAAAGTCATTCCGTGACTAGACCCCTCTGTCTAACGCAGTCTGGAGATCTCCAGAGCTCCATGGTAAAAAAAGAGAGGAACACACCAAATCCTTCTCTTTCCCAGTCACCAAACACACACATCTCATGTCACTCCACAGCCACCATATACCAAGTCACCACAGTACATTCTGCTAAAATGTTTCCACCACACATCAGATAAACCAAAGCTTTGTTCATTTCTTTTAGCACAGGACAAGCTCCCCTTGAAGGAAAACATTCCTCAGGACTTGTTAGCACCATTTCTCATCCTCAAGTGCCCTGACAGATGGGAGTGAAGGTGGCATAGAACACCATTTGCACTGTTCTCAATCCAAAAGATGGAGTGGCAGGTTTTGCACACCACCTGATTCAATAGCACTTGTTTTGCCACTGAATTCTTAATAGAAATTTTTAGCATTTTCATGTGTTGGGGATGAAAACACAAGGAAAAGCCATGAACATCCAGATTAACACCCTTTCAGCATTACTGCAAACTTGCCTTTATGTGAAGGACAGAGCTACCAGTTGGCAGAGATATCCTACAGCCTCTGGAAAATTACATTAAATTAACTAAAGACCTCTTCACTTTTCTTGCAGCTGTGCCTGACTTTCAAATGTAGTTTACACTTTAGAGCCTATGTTTCACTCTGGTATTTAATATTAGCTTTCATCATTTAATTAAGCAGTTTTAGCAAGGCAGACAAGACTACGCTGCCTGAGGAAAAGAATGGAGTGGATCATGCATGAAAAAATGTCCTGATGTTATTACAGACAGGGTTGGTCTAGGATGGTCCCATGGAAACATACAGGAATTTTAAATGGAATTTATCCTTCGAAGAAAACGTCCCTTTATAGTGACTCCAATAGCAGGCTCAGAAGTTACCAGATAAATAACCAGGAGGTTGCACTATGAGGTTCACTGCTACTTGTTACCAACTTGCAGTGCGCAACTTTCACTGCTTTTCAATTAAGTGCACTTTACTCAAAGTGTCTCACAATTTATCCTCTGCAGAAAGGATTTAATACTCATCTCTTTCCAGAGACCAAAAAACAAGCACAGCAAATCTGCAGCCAACCTCTCCTTCTGATCAGTAGCTTCTACTAGAAAGGGAAGAGAGATACTTGCCTGAGGTTTGAAGCCAATAATTCTGTTGAGTTTGACAAGGATGCATGGTTTGCCATCCTTGTACCCGTAGGTGGGATCATTTAATCCAGAACAGTTTTCCAGCCATTCACGTTTGAATTTGCAGACCTTCTTCTGGCCCTGGGCATCATTATATGGTCCTCTCTCTTTGTATTCAGTAGGTGTGTCTGTCATGGCAGGGGAAGGAGAAGACAACCATATGCAGTGGGATCTTTTGCACGTCGCTTACACTTCCCTGGGCAGTTGGGATTTCCCTGTCACCGGGGCAGTTAAAGGCACTCCACAGACCCACGCCCAGCCACCCCCCACATGGGGCTGCTCCCAGACCAGCAAGCTTTATAGAGTTTTGTTTTATAACTGAGATTTCTTCCAGAGTCACCTGGCTCAGAGACTAATTTCTTCTAGACAGCTTCTACAAGCAGGCTCCTGTCAGATTTTATGCAGATGTATTATGAGGCGAGAGTCTCATTCACATGATGACAAATAACCTATTAAAGGTTAATACCTCCCAGATGTTTGACTGCATGGCATGAAGAGGACCAACACTGGCTTTAGCAAAGTCATCAGTAGAACCCCTGTGGCTTTCAGGGAGAATGAGGTCAGTGCCATAACTTCAGACTCAGCTGCAGTGTCCTCCAAATGAAATGTGGGGGTTCCCAACCCTACAATAAGCTGCTAAGTATGGCCTAGTGTGGTCTGCTCAAACAAAATCAGTGAGCAGCCAGTTAACCAACATGCTGCTGGAACAGCTGAAGACCAAGACCACCACTGCTCAACCTCAGCTTCTGGTGGACCTGACAGAGACATCATTCAGAGCCCTCAGCTGCAGGAAACAATTGAGACTTACCTCCACAGTCCTGAAACACGATGTTTTCAGTTTGTTGCTCAGCACTGTAGTCCCTTAAGAAATTATCAAGGTTCCTCACGTAGGGTTCATAACTTCTGGGTTCAGAGGCAGTAAAGGCAATTTCTGTCTTTTGAACCTGGGGGACTTGAGTCAGTCCTAAGAAAAGCAAAATCAGAAGAAAATATTAAGTACACCTCAGAACTGCACAGCCTCCAGGCAATACTAAGAACATAACTCCTAATAATAATAATCTCTATTTTTCAGACTTAAGCACTTTGACAAAACAGCTTAAGCTCACTGGAGAAGAGGTTCTCCTCTTTCCAACAAGAGTCTTAAATATTTATCGCAATGTTTGTGTCAGGTAAAAAGACAAAAATCACAAAATGGAGAAGTGAGGTGGAAGTCAAGGCTTCCTTCAAGAAAGACAGCCAGCCACAGGTCCACTGTGCACTTCTGCCTCATCCTCAAGGGCAGAAGGGAAGCTGCATGTGAGACCAACCACACAGAACATAAGTATCCCTAACAGGCTGCCTTCAGTGTCTGCAAACACTGTGTTTAGGATACAGCACAGCTGTCCACTCGTGAACTCCTGCAATAAAAGACAAGAGAGGTTTCCCAAGTCCAGTCATGCTCTGCCAGCTGGAATCCACGTGGCCTTTGTGTGTCTCTCCTGTGGGGTGCGGGGCAGGAGACATTTTCTCCCTTAGTAAATTCAGCTGCCTGAGCACTCACTGCGTCCTCTCTTTTCACTGCCTAATTGGCTATTTCTGACTGTAAAACTCATCTTCTGAGCTCTCTTATCAGCAGTTCATCACCAAGGAAGTGAGTAGGAAATGCCACCACACAGAAGAGTTGTTTAAAAGACTCTCCAGATTCTGGGCTGTGCTAACCAGCTCAGATTCAGACTATAATGATAATAACGCATGGAGAAGAGACTATCAACAAGAAACGCCTACAGATAATGAAAAGCACTGACTCTTTTGCTCTTCGTTGTGGAACTTGGAAATAGTTGCTCCTATGGAAGGTTTAGGTCACATTTTAATTGAAAGTATTGATGCATGGCTAACACTTTAATTTAAGTAATGGGAACCAAGTTCATGCTGCTTTTGTGGCAGCCACTGTAATTATTGAGGTCTTGACTTCAGTTCAGTTTGTCATCTTCATTTTAGCAAGATCAAGAAAAGGAGCAGGGGAGCAGCATTTGCTTTGACAGCTTTCAGAACAGGCCTGTTGCCAAGAAGCTCCTCTGGTGCAAAACTTAGGCAGCTTAGCTGGCTGGCCCCAACACACAAGAGCTTGTGACTCTAGCAGTTTTTCCAAAGCCACTTGAGTGTTTCTGCTCAGTCCCTCCTCAGACCAACTCACCACTCCCCCCATCCCCCTGCCACTACCCACTAACTTGGAATTTGTAACCTAGGACAAAGATTAGCTTTGTTCCCCTAAACACAGGTCTTGGTCACCAAAGGTTGCGAGAAGTTCAGCAAAGGGGTTTGGGTGTTTCAAGTTTTATTCCTGAAGCAGCTTTAACTGCTCAAAAATTCCTCTGGTACAAATGGACTGGGTTGCATTTACAAGTTTAGAAGCAATTTACTATTCCTCTAGCAGAATGACATCTTACCCTCCAAAGTCAGTGGCTTTCAACCCCTTTTTGAGCAATTACTCATTTTCTTGCTTCACAAACAGTTATATATAGAAAATGTACACCAGTTTCCATTTTAGTAAGGGACTTTAATCCCATCCTGCCAAGCCCTTCTCATGTTACCACTCAGCTGGGAAGCACAGACTCAGTCACCTGAAGTGGCTGTCTGGAATTGCAGCAGAGGCAGACCAGGCCTTGGGTCCCCTCCTGGGTCAGCCTTTTCCAGAGTTCAAGTTACAGGTGTGCCATTCAAATGTATAAATACAAAAAAATAAATTAAAAAAAATAAAATAAAGAATAAAAAAAAAGAAAACATGGCCAGGCTTGTTAAATTCCAATCAGGCAAGCAAGCCAGTTTTGCTCAGGACTTCCCCATGTCTGTTTTTGTTTAGGCCAAGGTAACACACAGGGCACCCACAGAGGCCTGGCAAAGGTGAAGTGAAGGTCATCAATAAACCCAGTGGTTTGTAAAAGCCACCCAGTAGAAGATCCCTGTTCTCTCTTTAAGAGAGCCTGGCCACTGACAGGTACAGTCCAAAGCCAATCCTCTGCCCATCAAACAAGTGACTTGGCTGGAGAACAGACTCCCATCCCAAAGCATCCCTGTCTTGCACATCTCCACAGAAGTGCCATGAAGTCCAGGCAGTACCACCAAGCAGCTGTTCCAGCAGCCAGCACAAAGGAACCACTGTTCCTGCCAGGTAGTCTGTGGCCAAAGCTGGGCTGTTTTCTGCCTAATTGGGAGCATTTCCCAGTTAGGGAAATGGATGGTTGGATGGACCATGCTGGACCATGCTTGTTATTAGGAACAGTTGTATAAGGCCGTAGTAACAACTCTTACTCCATCACATCATGCTCATTTCCAAGTACCATGTAAACTTTGTTCATTTCCTTCTGTACATCCCATAGCCAAACTAAAAGCTGCAGTGCTATTAGCAGAGCAGCATTATCATTGAAACCTTAAGCAATCTCGTGTGGAAAACCAAGCATGTTGTACGATGGCAGAAGGTAACCTCTGCAGAGTACTAACCTTTCTGGAACATTCTCTCATCCCCACTTGGGAACTTAAGCAAGTAGGGACAAGAAAAAACATTTTAAAGCTGAGCCCTTGCAGTACTAGCTGACATGTATTGCTAGACACCCAAGGAAGTGTGTGGCTGGCATGAATGAAGATTTCAGGGGCTGCATGCACATGAAGAAGCCCTTCATGAGCAAGTCCTGTGGGGGAAAAGAAACAAACCCACAAGTGCTTTCATAGCCAGGAGTCTTAATAACCCTCTCCCCATCCTCAGACTATAATCTGTATGACACAGCTCTGCATCTCAAGCTATTACGACAGAGATGCCCCATGGTGTCACATGGTAATGCTGTTCTTTCCACAGGAAAGAATCAAGTAATTCATTGCTAAAATACTGACAAATTAGAAAATTGTTGCAACAGGCACTTCAGAATGCCTTGTTAGGAAATAAGGCTCTCATCTTCACTTGGCTAACATTGTCCATATAAATGATGAGCCATGCCTCAAGTTGGTAATGGACACCACCTTCTGTTGGCTGTGACTATACAAGGACATCAAACACCAACAAGATCCACGTAAAGTCATTTGGGTTTTTTGTTTTTCAGCTACAGTTCCACTTCCAAAATGCCACTGCAGATTAAAATCCCCATTTATTCGTTCACTTAAAAAACAATTTTCCACATAGATTTTATCATTCAAAGTTGCAATAGCAAGGCTTCAGAAGAAGTGTCCTGAGGGTAAAGAGGAAGAAACTAAAAGTGGGAAGTCAGGCTTGTTATTAGGAACAATTATATAAGGCCATAGTAACCACTCTTACTCCGTCACACCATGCTCATTTCCAGGTACCATGTAATCTTTGTTCCAAATAAGTATGAACACTCCTGAGATGACACAAACAACAAATTGGCTGATCACTACACCCTCCCTCAGCTCACTACATGAGGATAGATTTTAGAAGCCACTATATCAAACAATGTCCTTCCAAGCTTCCAGTCAACCTCATCCCCAAAGTGCAAAAAGCAGGGGCAAGTCTTCTGCAAATGCAACAAAACCTGCTTGGCTGTAACATCCTGGAGGCTGATAATGAGATTTTCCCAAGCACAGGTGCTCCTGGCATGAGAGAAGCAAAGAAGTGCAACTTCACAGCACATACTCCTTTGAAGTCTCCCTGCCACCTTGCTGCTGCTGTCCAAGCTCAATAAGCCAAGTGGGGAACACACACCAAAGCAGTCTTTTCCATGATGCACTCATGCCCAGCAGTGCCTGAAATCCCCTGGCTGGCGCAGGGATTCTTCCTTCCAGCAACCACTTAACAAAGCTTTGCCTCAGGCTGCAGTGAGCTGTGCCCCTCCGCCAGGCCCTGACAGAATGCAGTTCCACAGGACGCACACCACAAGATGGCAGGATACACAGCCCAATCTGTATTGGGGTGGGGAGGGGGAAGAGTTAAGCATTATTTTTTAAGGATGCTTCTTAAGAGGCAATAGCCTCATCCTTCACTATTAGCAGGGTAAGTCCTGTGTGTTCAAAGCAGAGTCTGAGCCTGCAGCACACATGGAACTGGGAGCTGGGGCTGTCGCAATGGCAGGGCTGGACAGGCGGGTGAACTGCACTGTCCCTTCCCCCACCACAAGATTACACACATTACACACATTTCTTTTCTTTCAAAAGAAAGAAAAAAATAAGTGTAATGGAAAGGTACAATACTCAGATTGCCCTGAAGCCCTGTATAACATTCCTTGTTGTGTTCAGTGCAGAAACCATTTACCATATTAATGACACTTGGCTACAAAAATAGCACTTTATGGCTTTCAATGTTATACCCATGTCAATAACTCAATACAACACCCTGCAGGTTCTGTTGCTGTTATGAAATCTGTTGTATTTCAGAGCAAGAATGATATTATAGCAGCCCCTACAGCATTTTCTCTTGCAAGTCCTGAAGGGAAGTCTAGTTTTCCCTTTCTCAAAACATTCTGGGCTGACAAAACAGTGACTTGCCCAAGAAGGACAGAGCACTGGAACAAGAATAAAACCCGCTTTTCTGGATCCCTAGAAAATCCAGGGCTTTATCGAGCTGCCAGTATACTTACTTGGGTCACAAATTTTCCCACAGGAATCAGGAATTAGAATTGCACAACATCCTATTTTATATGGTTCATCATCTGCAGGTGTCTCAGATCACAGAAAGTTCAAGTCTGATGCTCACCATACATGTGTTCACTGACAGAACAGCAGCTGGACTTGCAGCACTGGGGAGAATCCTGCACAGCCAGGGATTACAGGGATTGCTCACCCCCCAAACAGAAGTGCAGCCACTCACTCCTGTCAGTGTCTCTGAAAGCCTGCATTAAAGGGCTATTTTGGACTCAGTTTCATGGCTGCTGTGCTACAGGACAAGGAATGTACTGGATACTAAGTGCCAGCCTCCACCATGCCCTACACCAGCTTGTCCAACATCTGTAGGAAGAGCTGTCAAGTGATGCTCTGCAAAGAAACCTGTGCTATAAACTAATTTTTTCTTTGAAGTTTTATACATATGCCATTGCAGCTTGGTTCAAAACTCTTGTTTACTGGCTCCCCACTTCACACATTGAAGGAGCTAGATTTTGTTCCCCTTGATTTCAGTGCACATCCTGAAAGCTCATTACAAATGATCCTGACAATCTTTTCATTGTTCCTCCATTTTGATTTCTGCAGTAAACACTACAAGAGTGTCTTGAAATTCAATTCCTGGTGCAGTATGCAATTAAGATATTAATAAAAATCCTCCACAGGATAAAATCTTTCACAGAAATGTTACCAGAGTTGCTTTGAAATTGGAATCAAACTGCTGTTTCACAGAAAGGAAACAGTTTACCTAGAACAGGTAATTATGTGACATCTGGCTGAACATCAGGGCTATCTGGGTGAGACCTCAGATCCATGAGCACCTTCACTAATTATTTCATGAAGGGGAAAAACACATTATTGAGTACCAACTGCCCCAGCATTAGCCATGTTGGCTTTTCAGATGCAGCCAATGGCTCTGGGCAGTATCAGTGAAAGTCTTTCCTGCAAATGTCAGGGTCCACTGCAGAGATTAAAAGAGCTGCTTTCAGTGCTTAAGACAGCATACCCCAGCCACAGTGGCAGTACATGAAGAAGTGGAACACACTAACACAGCAGTTCCAGCCTCTATTCTGTGTTTAAAGCATGCTAGTAGAAAGGGAGTTATCTGGAAAAGATGATTTAGCTGAGCTATAACACCATTTGGTGACAGTGACATTCCCTGTGTTTAGGGCAGGGGTTCACAGCACAGCATTACAGACAGTGGGACTGCAAGACAGAGTGCAGCACCAGGGCCAACTTGTGTAGCTGCAAGCCATCAGCCTCACAATTGTCACTTAAATACCACTGTTATTAAAAGCTTCTGAACTGTTTTACAGAGCAACTGGAGAGGGATCGTTAGGATGCCCAGTGCCAGGCAGCCTCAAGGTCATTTGCAAAGTGGGAAAGCAGCAGTTGCGCAGCTCCCCCAGCGCTCCAGCCGCCGGCTGCGGTGGAGTCGGATAGCGCAGCACAGCCTGGGCAGGCGGAGCGCGAACCTGCGGCAGGGCCGCTCGCTCCTTCTGCCCTACCCAAGGCTGGCTGGCCACAGGCACTGCTCAGGCATCATTCTGAGCAGAGATTTCTTCTGTCCTCACATCAGCAACTACCAGGCCCACCCTCCCTTCAACTCCCATGCTAGTCAGTTGCAATTCCCACTAGTGAGCACAGGGTACTTTAGTGTTGGATAAAGCAATTCTGTGAGCCCTCCCAGAAATGGCACTGTCCCCTTTCTTCTTGTGCACACCACTTCCACAGATAGAACCAAAAATTTATCGCTATCCCTTCACTTACCCATGTGAACAGAGTGGTTCTGAAGAAAAAAAACCCCAGCTTCCTGATACAGCCCGTTCCCAAAAGTGAAGCCTTTTAGCCTCGCCCCGTCACTTCAGCTTCGGGGAGGGGAAAAACCAGACTAGGTTCAAGTTCCTCTCAGAGAGGAGACATTTTTCATGTGATGCAACCTTTAATTCTAGCAGGATTGTCTTCAAGCCCCTGTACTGTTAACGCGGAACGCTGGGAACATACCCACCCCCTACAAATATGTGTTGCAGCAACGACACGATTATTTCATCCTCCTTCTTGAGGTGAGTAACTAACCCCGCCTTCCCAGAACAGCCTTCACAAAGTCAAACACAGGCCTCCTGTTTCGTTACCTGGAGGTGCCACTCGATCCTGGTATTTGGGCTCAAATTCACTGACAGTGAGCAACATCACTTGGATGGTCCCGATGAATATACCTGCCAGGCAGCCGTAGAAGATGACATAGAAGAGGAGGATCTTAACTGCAAGAGAAAACAAACATAGAGGAATCAAATCAAGCCCTCATGTTTCAGGACAATACTTCCCCTTTGCCTCTTGCAAGGAAGAGCACAGCACACAAAATTCAGATGTTGCAATGACATCTGTTTAACAGTGAGATTATGCCCTGATGCAGACAGGAAATGTAAGGCACTCTAGTTGTTTGGTGGTGGGGAAACATGAACCCCTGAAAACTTAGAAATCCTTGAATCAGGGTTTGGGCTTATAAAATATAAAGACTAAACCATGTTCCTTCAAGGATCCCTTGGCTAACCCAGCACTACCACCACAGGCCCTCGCACCACTGTCAGTGATCTAAGTTCCCCACAGCAAGTATAAGTGTGCCTGAAGAATACTCATTCCACACAGCTCTGGGGCTCAAAGCTGTTTCCAGGGGCAGTAACAGTAAATGTTTCATTCCCGTTTACAAGCCATTGTAAAGCCTGATCTCTTCTAGTAATTCAGGCCATCACCTCCAAAAAATGAAAACGGGAAAAGGGTTCAAGCCCAATTAACTTCAGTACTCCATCTCAAATGTAGGAAAGTACTCTTAAGGTGTCAAAATACTGCACGTTTACCAGCTTTGTGTGCCTACAAAGGCACTCTGGCACTGCTCATACCAATTAAAGAGTGAATTACATAACAATGAAAGACTGAATGTAGTTTCAGTCTAAAGGGAACATCTAGAATAATCTTGTGGGGGGAGTGGGAAGAATGGAGAGGAGTCTGGAGGTGCAGCCCAGCTCGGGGTATTACCAGTTTACAAGGATTATCTGAACTGATTAACTGCAGGGTAACATGCTGTACTATGCACCACCAGGCCACCCACAAGGGTAGGCCAGCCCAGCCCATGCCAAGCAACTGTACTGCTCCTCAGGCTGCAGGGACACGCAGAGGCCAAAGACAACTTGGGAGTGAGCCTGCTTGATCTCAGAATGTCCTCACCTAATCACTAACAAAACAGATGCAGTTTATTTGAAGGACTTGAAGTGATGAGCTACCAGGGAAGGGGAGTAAGTAGTGGGTGGAAATATTCCTCCTCACTCCTCAGCTCCATCATAAAAAAAAAGCCCTACATCATTAGAGAAGCCTCACAATGAAAGCCGGCAGTTCTGGTTGTTCTAAGTCTATAAAAGACAGGCAAACAGGAGGGCCACCCAGAGAAACAGAGGCTGAGGGACACTGTCAGAAAGGCACTCCATCCTCTTGTCTTCCTCGTGTGCACCGGAGGTAGCCAGGGCTGGAGGGCAGAGCTGGGTGCAGTAACGTGGTGCTCCAGGAGTTAAAGCACTCTTTGGTATCCAGGCAGCGTAAAGCAAATGGCCGTGACGTCAGGGACGTGTGGAAATTTTTTCCAGAGCACGGTCATGGGAGGTGCTGTTGTAACAAACCAAACACTAATGCTGTTGTCTGCAGCGTAATGCCTTTGAGTTTTGTAACATCAAAAGGCAAACGCTGGGAGGTAGCTTATTTAATCAGGTTCCCAGCCAGGATGCTCTAAACGCCAAAGACACCTTAAAGGTCAAAACCACTCCAAGGTCTCAGAAAATACACAGTGGGTCTAGAAATCGAGCACCACAGGGTTGAAGGAAAAAGCTTCTTGCAACAGGTAGACTTATAACAGAAGAATCTGATCATCAGCCTGCAGATCGACTCAGCAAATGGAAATCAGTTCTAGGCCGATAGGTAACGGGCACTCTGGGAGAAGGACCTGGTTCAGCCTCCGCGTTTGAAGCACTGCGCAGTTGCCTGGTGCCTCAGGAGCAGAAAATACCTCTCCATGCGCACGCACAACCCCATTCTGCTCACGTAAAGATACGGCAGAAGCCTGCTCTAGTCCGCCCGCCAGAGCTGCTGGCTCTGGATGTGGCACCTCCGGCCGATCCATTACAATAGGAGCTGAATTCAACATCGCAAGGGTGGCAACACCAGCTGTGGTTGGCAGCAACTGGAAGGCTGTCTATTCGCGTAAAGAAATTAAAAGCCTCTTTAAGCTAAATGCTATGAATACAGCACCCAATGAATACATCATAAGCATTTACGAGGAATGCACATAGAGCCATTTCCTTCTTGCGGAGATATTAAAAGTCAATTGCTCTTTCTCAGCGGAGTAAAACTCCCTTAGTTTCATTTAGGCAAAGAGAACAGAAAAATAGAAAAAGCCTCTGTAAGGTCTAAGGCAGATGAGAGGTAGGAGGTCAAGGTCCCCCGACGGCGATGCTCCCGGGCCGGTCCAGACACCGGCAAAGGAAGGAGACCCAAGGACGAGGCGCCCTCGACAAGGTCGGCCCGACCCCGCCTCACCCCCGGACCCACCTGGAGCCGCACTCGAGGCGCAGCGCTCGGCGGCCCCCGCGGACACCGAGGGGAGAGGGCAGGGGGATCCCGTCCCTGCCTCCCTCGCCCCGCGGGGACGCCCCGTCCCCAGCCCCCCCGCCCCGGCCGCAGCCCCGCCGCAGCCGGCGGAGGCGGAGCGCCGGGGCCGTGCTGCA